>KV019642.1:271197-283174 GCA_001598015.1 Dorcoceras hygrometricum | reverse complement strand
CTAGGCGCTTTACCATGATCCGATGGGCAAGTCCGAGATTGTGATTTCGGAGTCACAATGGTTGTGGGCCCACGGCTAGCTGTATCCCTGAACCATTGAGGGTCACACAAGTACTGGATTCATGATTCCCGCACGGAAACTGAGCTCAATGTGTTGAGCACTCGAGGAGGATTTTAGGGAGTGCGACTTCCTAAAAGTAAACAGGGGTCAAATTGCGATTTCCCACAGTTGAGGGGCAAAACTGTCATTTTGAACTAGGTATCTGAAAAATTCTTTTTCGCATCATAACGTTCAGTTTTGGAAACTTAGTCGATCGGTTCGATCTGATCGTCGATCGGAGTTATGATGAAACCGTGGTGAATTAAACGAGCCTAATGTTCATATGGACCTGGGTTTGACCCAAGTCCATTGGGCCGGTTCAAGCCCATCTACCATCTTTATTTAATTAAGATGGATTAGGGCTTTGATAACAATTTCATTACACAAAATAACCTAGCCTCCACTACAACTCTCGGCCGTCCCCCACCACAAGCCTCACAGCCATGCGCCGCCGTTGGCTCCTCCACGCGCCGCCGCCTCTTGCCGGACTTGTTCCGGCCACCTCGACGAGGAGTTTCCATCCGTGCAGAATCCTTCAAGTCTTCTAGTGCAGATTGACGGAGGAAGATTGAATCCGGTCGTGGACCTGATTGGAGGATCTACCGCCGCCTACAGTTTGAAGTGCCGGTTTCCTCGTGAAACTGGTCGGAGCTAGGCGCCTAGACGCCAGCAAGGTAACTATCTACGAACACCATATGAATGTTTGTAGATTTTATTGAATAAATTGAACACTTTCCAGGCAATTTTTGTTTTTCCGCTGCGCCCCGGGAAGTGGGATCCGGATCCGCCACCGTATTCCAACAACATCCTGCCTGCCACCACTGAAATCCATCACAACTGCACGCAGCATATCTTCTAAAGTCTGAATGGTTCTCTCAGATTGGCCATCTGTCTGGGGGTGATATGCCGTACTCATAGCCAATCTCGAACCCATTGCTGCTTGCAAACTCTTCCAAAATCGAGAGGTGAATCTCGGATCTCTATCTGACACTATCGAAACAGGCACTCCATGCAATCTAACCACATGGTCGACATACAACTTCGCCATTTTCTTCATCAAACACCTCACATCATAGGGAATGAAATGGTCTGACTTCGAGAGTCTATCAATCACAACCCAATCGCATCACATCCCCTACTCGATCGAGGAAAATGGGTCCCAAAATCCATGGAGATGTGATCCCAATTCCATCGGGGCACTTCTAAACTCTGTAACAATCCACCAGGTCTCATTTTCTCAGCCTTAACCTGCTGGAAATTCAGACATCGAGCAACAAAACCAGAAATGTCGCTCTTCATGCCTTCCCACCAGTAGTGAGACTTCAAAGCATGGTACATCTTCTTCTCCCCCGGATGCACGCTATATCGACTGCAATGCGCTTCATTCAGAATAGTCTCTTTCAAATCAATCAAGTTCGGAACCACTAACCTTCCTCGAAATCTTAGACATCCATCGGAAGCAACAGAGAAACCTCCTGACAGACAATTCTAGGCCTTAATCTTCAACTCATGGATATATGGATCAGTCCTCTGCACCTCCCTGATGTCAATCACAATCTGTGGTTCAACCTGAATCGAAGAAACTATAAAGTACTGATCACCCGGCTGGAATCGCCAACCAGAAGTACTCAACTTCTCGTGGACTCTTTAGATACTCAAGGATGTCAGCATCACAGGCTGGTCTTTTCTACTCAAAGCATCAGCAACCAAATTCATCCGTCCAGGCTGATACTGTATTTCGCAATCAAAATCCTTAAGCAACTCCATCCAATGACGTTTCCTCATATTCAAATCTGACTGGGTGAAGATATACTTCAAACTCTTGTGGTCGGTGTACACCACAAACTACTCACCATACAGATAGTGTCGCCATATCTTCAAGGCAAACACAATCGCAGCCAACTCTAAGTCATGAACGAGATATCTCGTCTCATGAGGCTTCAACTGTCGAGACTCATACGCAATCACGTACCAGTTCTGCATCAAAACACATCCCAAAACATTCAGATAAGCATCGGAGCACACCACAAAACCTCTAGAACCCGAAGGCAAGGCCAAAACAGGAGCAGTAGTCAACTTCTCCTTCAGCATTTGAAAACTCGACTCACACTCATCAGTCCAAACAAAATTCCTATCCTTCTGGGTCAGCTGAGTCATCGGCCTGGATATCGAAGAAAACTTCTCAATGAAACGCCTATAATAGCCAGCCAATCCCAAGAAACTACGGATCTCAAAAACATTTCTAGGTCGCTCCCAGATAAGAACTTATTTGACCTTACTAGGATCCACAGAAATTCCTTGCGCTGAAATCACATGACCCAAGAAGATAACTTTGTCTAGCCAGAATTCACACTTGCTGAACTTGGCATACAATTGTGAGTCTCTCAGTCTCTGCAACACTAGTCTCAAGTGCTCTTTATGCTCTCTGAAACTCCTCGAATACACCAAGATGTCGTCTATAAAGACAATCACGAATCGATTAATGTACTCGCTAAAGACGCGATTCATAAAATCCATAAACACAGCAGGAGCATTCGTCAATCCAAAAGGCATCACAAGAAACTCGTAACGCCTGTATCTCGTCCGAAATACTGTCTTCGCTACATCAGCGTCTCTAATCCGCAACTGATGATAGCCAAATCGCAAATCAATCTTCGAGTACACGGCCGATCCTTGCAACTGGTCGAACAAGTCATCAATCCTCGGCAACGGATACTTGTTCTTGACTGTCACTTTGTTCAGCTGCCGAAAATCAACGCACATCCTCATAGATCCATCTTTATTTTTCACAAACAGAATCGGAGCTCCCCAAGGCGACATACTCGGTCGAATGAAGCCTTTCTGAAGAAGATATCTCAACTGATCCTTGAGTTCTTTCAACTCTGCTGGCGCCAATCGATATGGAGCTCTACAAATCGGGGCAGTACCAGGCACAAACTCAATACTGAAGTCAATCTCTCGCCTCGGAGGGAATCCAGGAATCTCATCTGGAAACACATCTTGGAACTCTTGAGCAATCGGAACATACTCTGCTGGCGCCAATCGATATGGAGCTCTACAAATCGGGGCAGTACCAGGCACAAACTCAATACTGAAGTCAATCTCTCGCCTCGGAGGGAATCCAGGAATCTCATCTGGAAACACATCTTGGAACTCTTGAGCAATCGGAACATAACTCGACTACACTCTCGACTCATGGGAAACATCTAGGTCAAAGATCATAAACCCTGAATTCTCCAGTGACAACAGATTAAACATCTCCATGGCGGACACCATAGGAATCTTAGGTCATGAATCAACACCATAGAACTCCCATTTCTCTCCAGATCGAGGCCGAAACCTAACCACACCATGGAAGCAGTCTACAGTCGCTCTATATTCAGTCAACATGTTAGGACCGAAGGATCAGATCTCAGATACAATAAATAAACAACATAACATAAGGGAGGGGCGAGATCTGATCCTATGAAATAAGGAGCGAGAGCTGCTAATATAAATTAAAAATTTTTCACTGCTATAAAGGAGATACAATAGCTCACGGTTCTTGAACATTTAACAGAGCACTGAAGACAGATCTGGTATGAAATAAAATCATGCGGAATACACCAGAACTGAATCCTAATTATAAAACCCGGCACAAACAGATTTCTGTTAAAACAATTCAATGCGACTGCATGAAATCTGTTTGCTTTGTGTGTTCTAATGTGTAACTGATAAATGCGTATGCGGAATAAATACAGTAAATCATAAAGAGATTATGCTGTTGTTTGTTTATGGAAGTTTGGATATAAATATCCTACATCTCCCCTTCTTCCGCTCCGAGAAGGATCCACTAGAAGATTTGATCTACACATCATGTACAGACCCGATCTAACAGCCAGCAGCTGCTAGAACTCCTAGACTCTACACCAGCCCTCGGCTGTGTCAATCACCTGTTTTACGCCTCTGTGAGAAAGGCTACAAACACAGAGTTTAACGTATTCGTGCTTGGACGGGATCTGATTTTACATTTTGGGTTTGAGATTCATTCACTATACAATTTTTCTCAACTCTCAAGAATGTGAATGAATCTCTATGTGTGAGATATACATTGTAAGAACAACTCTCGTAATAATAATATCTCACACAACTGGGAAATGCTCCTAAAGAGCTGATGAAGACTCAGCAGTCGACACTGCAATAAGCTCCTCTCTAATGGTGGTCGACTGCTTCATCTTCCTGTTTTCTTCGCTCTGTAATTTCTCCGTTTTTGTCTTTCACACCAGCATCATTGATTTCTTCAAATCTTCTCCCTTAAATAACCTTTGTTCAAATTCAATCCGTTGGACACAAAGTTTCTTCCCGTTGAAAGATGTTCTGTAAAGTACCGAAAGGATTGTCCTTGTGTCCTTTCTTTTGCAGGCTTTTGTCTTCTTCTGAATAAGCTTTTGAACTTTGATCAGCTTCTGCTTGCGTCTCTTCTGTTCACATCTTAATATGCTCAGCAGTTGACTTCTAAGTTCCAGTAAATCTTCATATATGTTGTCAACTGCTTCGCCTTTCTCTTCTTATCACGTCTTATTCAGCTTCTGCTTTGATTCAGCTTTTGCTTCGATTCAGCTTTTGCTTAGATTCAGCTTCTGCTTGTATCTTTTCTTCATTGCTGATCGACATCTGATGTGGCTTGTCTTTATTGCTGAACATAGTTCTGTTCACTGCTGAATAATTGTAGCTCACTGCTGAACATACTGTGGCTCACTGCTGAACGTACTGTAGCTCACTGCTGAACGTACTGTGGCTCACTGCTGCGTCTCTTCTATTCACATCTTAATATGCTCAGCAGTTGACTTCTAAGTTCAAGTAAATTTTCATATATGTTGTCAAATTCTTCGCCTTTCTCTTCTTATCACGTCTTATTCAGCTTCTGCTTGGATTCAGCTTTTGCTTCGATTCAGCTTTTGCTTAGATTCAGCTTCTGCTTGTATCTTTTCTTCATTGCTGATCGACATCTGATGTGGCTTGTCTTTACTGCTGAACATAGTTCTGTTCACTGCTGAATAATTGTAGCTCACTTCTGAACATACTGTGGCTCACTGCTGAACGTACTGTAGCTCACTGCTGAATCGTTCTCTTCAGTACATAGCCGGATAACTATTCTTTGTTCAACTGCTGATTCTGCTGACCTCAAGGTTGCTGATCCACCTGTTGTATCAACTGCTGATCCTGACTTCTTATTGCTCCAGCTGGTCCATCTTTCCCTTAGGTCTCCAGCTGGTCGATGTTATTTTCTTCTTATCTTTTTATCAACATCAGCTTTCAAATTCTGATCAGCTGCTCCTCTTGTCTTCAACAACTGATCATACATCACATTTTTGCATGAGACCTGTGCTATTCCCTCCGAAACGGTCCAACGATCAAGACTCACGCTATGCAGTGAGCTCCTCTGTTTTTGGCCAAATTCCTTTGTTTAGGCCTCCGAAAATGCGATTTACTATTTTCAGCTCTTGGTCTGCTACAGTATCAGATCTGATTGAGTTACTGTATCAGATCTGATACATCTTACTGCTTCCCAGCTTTTGATGACGTCACGACTGCTGAAATCTTCAATAAGCTTGGATGACGTCACGACTGCTGAAATCTTCAATAAGCTTGAATGACATCACGACTGCTGAAATCTTCAATAAGCTTGGATGACGTCACAACTGCTGAATACTTCTACTGCTTAATCCATCTTCTCCAGCTTCTCTTATAGTTACTCCTGATCATACTTCGCTCTTCATCAGACTTCTCTGTACGCGACGCAACTAACAACAAGTACAACTGGACTTCCACGTAAGCATATCTGTTCACGCTGGACTCCACGTAAGGATTGTTGTCCACGTATGATTCCACGTAAGGGAAGCTGTCCACGTAAGAATCTCTGTTCAACTTGGCTTTTGCCTGATTACGATCAGCTGGCTCAGCTTTGGACGTCTCCATTGCTAATCCAGCAATTACGTCTAAGTTTTTTATCCAGATTTCTCAAGTCTTATTCCAGCTCTTCTTTAGATCTCTTCTGTTAAATCTGTACACTACGTAGAAATGTTAGAAACACAATAACAGGTTTTGTGTAATTCAAAACTCAGATCTGGATCTGTTATCACTCACACCAGCAGGGGTGGACATGGAGACAACATCACACAGTGGGGAAGAACTCAACCCACGCTCATACACAAACAACTCAGAAATGAAGGAGTGTGATGCTCCAGTGTCAATCAAAACTCGTGCAGGAAATCAAAGATAAGGCATGTACCTTGAATCACTCATGTAGGCATCTCATCAGCCTGCTCTATCGTCAAAGCATTCGCCTGGGCTTGCTGCGGTCCCGGAAACTGAGGTCTCGAAGGTACTCCAAACCTAGAAGGCTCACGAGGTTGGAATCCAGATCGTTGGGACGAAACAAAAGGCTGCTGTCGCTACGAAGAACCACCAGCGGAACCCTGCTGCGACTGACCCAAAGACTGCCCTCCCGTCAAAGGACACGCTCTAGCAAAATGTCCCGGTTGTCCACAGAGATGACAAAGACCTCGAACTCCATGACATTGCAAAGTCTCATTCTTCCCTCCGCATTGTCCACAAAACATACCGCCAGAACTACTGCCACCAGAACTCACGGAACCAGAGGAACACGAATGTGCCTTCTTCATAAATTGTTTACCTCAGGTCTTGAACCTCTGACGATTCGATTGCTGCGATCCCTGAGGAGACTGAAACGATTGTGACACATCTTGCACCGGATGAAAAGAGTGCCCCATTGACGGCTGCACCAGAGCCTGTGCATCCAACAAACTCTCCTCTTATCTACAGCCCGATCCACGGCCTCAGCATAAGTCGCAGGTGAACCAGACAACATAATCTGGAACAAATCAGGCCTCAAACCCTTCAGAAACTTGTTCCTCTTAGTCCTCTCCTGGTTAGAAAAATGGGAAACATACATCAAAAGTGAAGAGAACTGTCTGGCATACTCTGCCACCTTCATATTTCCTTGCTTCAAATTGTCGAACTCTCGCTCACGACTGTTGTAGTAGGACTCTGGGGTATACTCCTGTCAAAACGCTGCAAAGAAGCTATCCCAAGTAATCACAGCCCCACTCTCACGCAAGATACGAGAAGTACCTCTCCACCAGCGCTGCGCATTATCTCTCAACTGCAACACCGCTAGCTTCAATCTCTTCTCAGGAGCGTACACCAAAGTATCAAACAATTCTTCCATCTGAACTAGCCAACCCTCGGTCATCAAACCTCCTTCAGCGCCCGCGAACGTAGGGGGATTCATCCGCTGAAACCTAGCCAAGACTAGCTCCATCTCGCCAATCTGTCTCGTCACATCCTCTACCTCTGCCTGTCTCTCTCGTCGATGCAAAGGGATATTCTGCTGAATGCCCTCATCACTATCCGAGGCCCTAGACTCCTCAGCGGAACGTCTAGCAGTCCTAACTCTACCTCTCCTCGGTGGCATCTAAACAAGTCTCAGAAGTAACAGCAAATAAATCACAAAAGGAAGTAAAATAATCACATAAGCCACAAAGTCAATCAAAATCAAATCCAAACTCTGTGCCTAGACTCAAGTGTGATCAAAGAAAAACGATCTTATCCCAGTTTATGCTCTGATACCAAAAATTTCAAGCCCCGTTCTAAATAACAATAATTAATAACACAATTAAGCACATCAACGCGAAAGCATAAAACAGGGCTAAAAATTTTCGAACTCAAAATAGGCTTGAACTCAAATCATCATTTAAAATATCCATACTCAAAATACAAGTTAACTCAAACTCATACAACAACAGGTAATTCAAATCAAATCAACAGCGATCCCCCGAATACATACAACCTCAGGGCATCCGCTGGATCAATACATAGTAGTATAATAAATGGGACTCAAGGAAATGGGGATCGACCAGCTGAAGTTCCAGTCTGTCCATCTTGGTTACCTGACGATCCTGCAACTGGGAAACACAGACCCAAACAACAAAAGCAGGAAAAGAAAATACGAGGTCAAGCCTCAGTACGAAGAGCCATCAAAACAGCAAATCATGAAACATGCTATATCTCAAGTTATGAAATGCATGAGGCTGTCAAAGGAATCAATCAACAAGGCCTGCTAATCAGCTGGCAGTACATCTCAATCGAGCCTCTATACCCGAACAGTGTATCAACCAAGGAAATCATCGGTCCGTGATCTTCAGGCCCGTCAGCCATCACAGCTCGGTGGTTTTCAGACACAACCAATCGGTCGGTCACCACTCCGATGATAGCGTTGGACCTTTCAGGCACGACACATCTGTCTGCCGGTCATAACGTGGCTCTATCTCAGGTCATCAATCAATCAATCTGGCTCAATATGTATGCATGAATTCTATTCAATAATCAATTCTCAATGCATACAACAACCATACGTGAAAACAGAATATATACTCAAACATTATTCAAACTGTTACATGTAAAATCACAGAATCAATCCAACAGATTTCATAACATGAAATACAGCCATGTCCACGCTCAAAAGTTAGAGTTGCTCCAATTCGTACCTTCAAGTCTCAGTTCAATCTCAACAGATCTCACCAGCCACGGCAAACTCACAGCCCAAGCAAAATAGGTTCCTCCTGGCTTCGGCAACCACGACAGGAATCTCCTGGGCCACAAATTCAAAAGCTGCAACGACACAGGAGAACCAATGCTTCAAAAATCACGATGCTGCACGAACTCTGCAGCCACTCCGCGATCCTCTCCCAGGTCGATAAAAACCTCCTAGTTGGTATCAATCGAAAGAGCAACTCAAGGAGAATCCAGTGCCACCAATCTCGTTCAAAACAACGGCTGAAATCACCGGAAATCTACCGGAGAAAAGTTCGGGTGAACAGTAGCTATCGAGGGTTTCGAAGATTGAGATAAGAAATATAGGTTAGAGAATAATATAAGTGTCGCTCAACACTTATCCATATAAATCTCCATACAACAGCTGTTGTTCCCCTAAATCAGGCGTCGGGTAATGCTACAGTAGAAGTCGTACAACTGAATTCAACGTTTCTTCTCAGAGAGAACAGCCGACACCAACAGACGTTGCACTTCAATTACACAACATCAAACGACGCCGTACCAACTAATCGAAACGACGCCGCAGCGCTCCAACAGCCGAGGCCAAATCTCTCGCGCAACGACCAACAGCTGAGAAACTAACTAACTCAAACGACGTCGAAGAGGGACACGTCACCATCGCTGTCAACAGCTGATCAAACAAACGCCTGGTCATATCAACGCATAAGATCCCTTTCCAGCTGATGACCACCACAACCAACAGCTGACACAAAGCATTACACCCAAAACGATGTCGTTCCAACTTATCCAAACGACGTAGTTTCGATACCTGCTAAGAAACACGCTAGCAAAACCAACAGCTAAATGCTCGTTAAACTCACTGCTGCCTTCTACGCTAATCCAAAATGACGACGTAACAACGCCCGCTACTGAAAATGCGCTAGGCAAAATTTGGTGCTGATCTCACCCGAGAACTAGCAACTCACAGCTGATCAACTCTAAACCAAAGCTGATTAGACATTAAATCATACGTAACAGAATTTCTAGTCCTCACAACACTTGTGTTCAAACTGCTTTGCTTTGAGTTGGCAGGTCGAAGCTTAGATCTCTGAGCTGTTCGCTTCTTAATTGAACTGCTCTTGTATACATCTTCTCTAATCTATTTTGAGCTGCTCTAGAATGCTCTAATATGCTCTAAGCTATTTCCGTTCTCTGCTAGGCTCTAAGCTGGTCTCCCAGCTGGTCGTTCAGCTGTTCTTTTCGTTACTCTTTGCTACTGTACCAACTTAGGCATTCTTAACAGTTCTGAACGAATTCTTCTCGGAGATGTTTACTCTGAACTGGTATACATAACACGTTGCTTCAGTCTGAGCTGCTTATCTGAGCTAATCACCCAATCTGATCTGTTCTAAGCTTCTGAGCTTATCCCTCTAAGCTACTCTTGCTCTGAGCTGGTCTCTAAGCTGTTCTCTTAACTGAACGTTGTTCATCTATTCTAATCTGAACCGTAATTTGAACTCTAATCTGCACTTGATCGCTGATCTGAACTGTTATTCTTCTGAACTGATCTGTGTACTGTTCATCTTCTTCTTCACAGAACTAATCTCTTACAGTGCTTTGTCCAGCTCACTGCTGTTCTGATACAGTGCTTATCCGGTTCACTGCTAAGCCGATACAATGATCTTCTTCTTCAACACAAAGCTTATCTCTTACTCAGCTCACATCCCTGTACCAGCTCGCTTCTAATCTAAACCAGCTCGTGACAGATACGAAACAGCTTTCAACTGCGCACTGATAAGATGTTAGAAACATATGAGCAGGTTTTGTGTTCATCAAAATCTAGATTAGTTCTGTTACCCAGATCCAACACCTTATCCTCTTTTGGATGGCCCAATCTACTAGGAACTCGTTTAAAACACAGTGACTATTAGTGTTTTTCATGATAGCCATCAAATCCACTATCACATCTAACACACACAATAGTACATTTAAGGTCTTCATCCAAAAAATTGTAATCATAATAATGAAGATAAAAAATGCCAGGTAAATGAAAATCATATGAATAAAGATCATTTTACAATAGAGTCAACAAGTCCACTACCAACAGTTGGCTAGCTGGGCACCTACTCTAACAATCTCCCACTTGCCCTATAACCAACTAGTCATCAGACATAGTCCATTGCTTTGTGATTTTATTCAAACAATGGTCCTGGCAAAGGATTCATATGTGGATAAATGATGTTGCCTGCAGAGGCGACCGTTGGACAACGATATCTTTTCTTCCTACAATTTCCGGGATAATGTGGAACTTTCTCAGTATATGTTTGGATCACCGATGATACCTGGGCTCAATTTCTTGAGCAACGGCACCCGTGTTGTCACAGTACATCGGGACTAGACCAACTACTTCAGAAATTCAAATTTTGGAAGTAATTTCTCATCCAAACAACCTCTTTAGCAGCATCTGATGCTGTAATGTATTTAGCCTCAATGGTTGAATCCACAGCGATATCTTGATTGGAACTCTTCCAAGAGACAGCACCTCCATTGAGCATGAATACAAATCAAGAAGTTGACTTCATCATCCATTGTTAGAGTAGATGCCCAACTAGCCAACTTGTGGCGTGTGGGTTTATAGACTCTTGTATATGACAATCTTTATATATGATATTCGCATTTATTTATATTGCATTCTTTACTTTCATTGTGTTGTATGATGATTAACAATTGCGTTGAGTAAAGACCTAGAATGCACTAAAGTGTATGTTAGATGTGATAGTGGGTATGACGACTATCATTAAACACATCTAATAGTCACTGTGTATTCTTAATTAGTTCCTAGTCTATTGGGCCGTCAAAATGAGGATAAGGCCGCCCGAGCTTGAGACTAGTATCTGCGATGCGAAGTACCATGTTTCATTGGTAGGGAACATTGTGATGTTCTGAGCATGCAGATAGATAGTGACCTGGTGATCTATCGAACTACCCTCGTTCGGACTTTCAAAGTGGTTACCATTTGTCGAGTGGATAAGTCCGAGATCTTGGTTGTACTGATTAGTCCTCATGACTCGAAACGTCATTGAGACTCTACATGATAGGTGTCTCACTTTGACTCGTTTTACGACTCATTTGGGGTCACCAGGCGTCGGGATTGGGTGAGACCCCGATGCATGTAGGAGTCGATGCAGCGTTGTCGAGGATTCACCGCTCGCAGACATGCGTGGATATCATATGCTATCTGAGGGGATAATAGTGTATAAATCTCTGGCCAGAGTAATAGAAGTGTTTTAGGTAAATGGGTTTACCTAGTTACACTCGCGAT
>KV019642.1:241313-266422 GCA_001598015.1 Dorcoceras hygrometricum | reverse complement strand
GTGAGTCGGTTGGAACTCCCTTTAACGTTGGCTCATATTATTGGGGACGTTAAGGGGACCGTCCTTCACGACTCAACATTGATGGGTCATCTTGACACGTGATAGTAAACGGCGTCATATTATTGGGCCCTTACTGGACGTGAGGTGAATACATGGAGGTTGCACCGGTTGCAATCGGAAACTACCTATTGGGGGTCATGGATGGCTGATATTATTCGGGTCCATGATCGCTTGATTGGGCTCCGTGTACCCACTAAAGAAACTTGCTTTCTCGATTTCATTAGAGTTTGGTGAAATCGTTAAAATAGTGGGAGGGTAATTCATAAAACTTAACGACCTTGTTTTATGTCTTAGCGATTATTTTATATATAGTTAGTGATGTATGTCTGCTTTTCTTTTCAGTATTACTGTATTGTAAAATGGTTTCGATGAAAAACCCGCTCGCTGCTATACTGGATAGCAACAGGTTCACCGGGCTGAACTACCAAGACTGGCTTCACAACCTCAATCTTGTATTGGCTTCGGAGAAACTTCTTTATGCGATAGAGAAGAGTCCTCCGAAGGAAGCCCCTGCCGATATCAGCCCTGAGGAGCTGGTAACGCTTAAACAATGGTGGGACGACGAGGTTAAAGCTCGATGCTATGTGATGGCATCGATGTCCAATGAAATGCAACGGAGCTTTGAGAAGACAAAGTATGCTGCTGACATACTTTTTCATCTCAAAGAACTGTACGGGGAGAACTCTCGACATGAGAGGTTCACGACTGTCATGGAGCTTATGACAAGCCGCATGCGCGATGGGACTTCGGTCCGAGAGCATGGGGTTCGTATGATTGGGCTCGTTGAAAAGCTGTCGGGCCTTGATATCGCACTTCCACACGAGCTGTTGGTGGATGTACTTCTCCTCTCTCTACCCGCTGTATTTGACCCCTTTGTGGTCAACTTCAACATGAACAAGCTGGCAGCCACCCTTGAAGAGGTGGTTAACATGCTTGTAGTGTTCGAATGAACCATAAAGAAGGACAAACCCGTCCTCCTTATGGGCTCTTCTGTGAAGAAGGGGCCCAGACACTTGAGCAAGAAGCGTTCTGCTCATGCGAAGAAGGAAAAGCCCACCAAGAAGCCAAAGGCAAAGGCTTCCAAGCCGAACAAGTCTGAGGATGTTTGCCACCACTGCCACAAGCCTGGGCATTGGAGGAGGAACTTCAAGGAGTACCTCGAGCAGTTGCGAACTGCGAAAGGTATGTTCTATATTGAAATAAATATGTCTCTTAATTCGACTTCTTGGGTACTTGATACCGGATGTGGATCTCATATCTGCAATGATTTGCAGGTGATGACAAGAAGCCGACGTCTTAGAGAGGGTGAGACCCACTTGCGGCTTGGCAATGGAGCAAGAGTTGCTGCAGTAGCTATAGGAGATGTTTATTTATTTCTGTCTTCTGATTTTAAGTTGTTGTTGAGAAACGTTTTGTTTGTTCCCGAATTAATAAAGAACATTATTTCTGTTTCTATGCTTGATAGTGATGGATATTCTTGTATGTTTGCTAATTCGATTTGCAATATTTACAAGAATGAATGTTTAATTGGAATTGGGGAACGCGAAAACGATTTATACACATTAAAATTAAAAGACGTTCCAACTCGCGATGTCGAAGCACATACAACAACGATTAAAAGGAAACACGATAACTTGAACCCAGCACAACTTTAGCACGCTAGGCTAGGTCATATTTCTCTAAGTAGGATGAACAAGTTAGTTAGGAGTGACATGTTTGATCTGTCAGACATTAACTCCCTACCGACTTGTGAGTCTTTTCTTAAGGGAAAGATGACTAAGCAACCCTTCAAGGGCAAGGGTGAGCGTGCTCAAGGCCTATTGGATTTGATCCATACTGATGTGTGTGGTCCATTTAGTATTGGTACTAAATACGGTCACACATACTTCATCACCTTTACCGACGATTACTCTCGGTATGGGTACTTGTACTTAATGAAGCTCAAGTCTGAATCCTTTGAAAGGTTCAAAGAATTCAAGGCTGAAGTAGAAAATCAACTAGGCAAAAGTATTAAAACACTTCGATCCGATCGAGGTGGTGAATACTTAATTGCTGAATTTTAAGAATATCTAAAAGAGAATGGGATTTTCGTACAGTGGACCCCTCCGGCCACACCACAGCTCAATGGTGTAGCGGAGCATCGTAATCGGACCTTGTTGGACATGGTTCGATCTATGATGAGCTTCACTGAACTTCATACCTCGTTTTGGGGCTATGCGCTCGAAACGGAGGTAATATTGTTGAACAATGTCCACACTAAGGCAGTGGATAAGACTCATATGAGATATGGATGGGCAAACCGCCCAAGTACTCATACATGAGGATTAGGGGATGTCCTGCTTACGTGAAGCAGATAGTGGGAGATAAGCTGAATACGAGATCCATCTTATGCTACTTCATTGGGTATCCAAAGAATTCCATTGGATACTACTTCTACTATCCAAATGAAACAAAAGTGTTTGTTTCTAGGAATGCCACCTTTATGGAAATGAAATTTCTACTTGATAGAAAGGGAAAAATAGTAGAACTCGAAGAGGTTCGAGATCCAATCGAAGTACCAGGTGAGTCTCCCGCACCTCCAGAGCCAGTACCAGAAATGGTCGCACCTAGGAGATCCAAAAGGGTTCCTAGGGCTCCTGAGAGATATGGTTTTCTCTTTGAAGATGATCAAGGTGATCAAGTTGTTGGATCTGATCCAAGAACTTTCAAGGAGGCAATTTCCGATGCTGATTCTAATTTGTGGCTTGAAGCAATGCAGTCTGAGTTTGACTCAATGCATGCTAACCAAGTTTGGACTCTTGTTAACCCTCCCGAAGGAAATTGTTCCTATTGGGTGTAAATGGGTATACAAGAGGAAACTTGGGCCTGATGGTAAGGTAATGATCTACAAGGCACGACTGGTCGCGAAAGGTTACACTCAAAGGCAAGGTGTTGACTATGATGAAACCTTCTCGTCAGTCGCAATGTTCAAGTCGATTAGAATTTTTTTAGCCATAGCCGCATGGTACGACTATGAGATATGGCAAATGGATGTGAAAACTGCGTTCCTTAATGGAAACATTAAGGAAGAGATCTATATGATGCAGCCTGAGGGTTTCACATCTGTTGGAAGCGAGCACAAGGTATGCAAGCTTCAGAGATCGATCTACGGTCTCAAACAAGCATCGCGCTACCTACATCGATACCATACTTAAGGGGTTCTCTATGGAAGAGTCCAAGTGAGGACACCTACCTATGTGCCACGGGGTCACTCTATCTAAGTCTATGTGTCCAAAGACTTATGAGGAGATAGAGAGTATGACACGTGTGCCATATGCCTCGGCAATAGGTAGTATTATGTATGGCATGATCTCGACTAGACCGGATGTCGCATATGCTCTGAGTGTGACGTGGATGATTCGAAGTCTACCTCTGGATTTTGTATTCATGCTCAATGGTGGTGTTGTCTCTTGGAAGAGTTCCAAGCAAGACACCATCGCGGATTCAACCACTGAGGCTGAGTACATCGCAACATCAGCTGCTGCTAAGGAGGCGGTTTGGATAAGGAATTTCGTCCAAGAGTTGGGCGTCATTCCTAATGGAGTTGGTCCAGTCCCGGTGTACTGCGACAACACGGGTGCCGTTGCGCAAGCAAAGGAGCCTAGGTCTCACCAAAGAACCAAACACATACTGAGGAAATACCACATAATCCGGGATATTGTGGCTAGAGGTGACATAGCAGTTGAAAGAGTCGCCTCTGCGGACAACGTTGCTGATCCACTTACGAAGCCCTTGCCTGGACCGTTGTTTGAGAAACATAGCGAAACAATGGGACTGCGTCTGATGAGTAGTTGGCTTTAGGACAAGTGGGAGATTGTTAGAGTAGATGCCCAACTAGCCAACTTGTGGCATGTGGGTTTATAGACTCTTGTATGAAACAATCTTTATATATGATATTCGCATTTACTTATATGGCATTCTTTACTTTCATTGTGTTGTATGATGATTAACAATTGCGTTGAGTAAAGACCTAGAATGCACTATAGTGTATGTTAGATGTGATAGTGGGTATGACGGCTATCATGAAACACATCTAATAGTCACTGTGTATTCTGAATTAGTTCCTAGTCGATTGGGCCGTCAAAATGAGGATAAGGCCGCCCGAGCTCGAGACTAGTATCTGCGATGCGAAGTACCATGTTTCATTGGTAGGGAACATTTTGATGTTCTGAGCATGCAGATAGATGTTGACCTGGTGATCTATCGAACTACCCTCGTTCGGACTTTCCAAGTGGTTACCATTTGTCGAGTGGATAAGTCCGAGGTCTTGGTTGTATTGATTAGTCCTCACGACTCGAAACGTCATTGAGACTCTACATGATAGGCGTCTCACTTGACTCGTTTGCCGACTCACTTGGGGTCATTAGGCGGCGGGATTGGGTGAGACCCCGATGCATGTAGGAGTCGATGCATCGTTGTCAAATATTCACCGCTCGTAGACATGCGTGGATATCCTATGCTATCTGAGGGGATAATAGTGTATAAATCTCTGTCCAGAGTACTAGAAGTGTTTTAGATAAATGTGTTTACCTAGTTGCACTCGCGATGTCACTATTCGATCTCCAAGATGTATGCATAGCTATCGGATCTATAGCGACTCTCGATTTACCAATGGTCGTTGATCTGATCGGGATATATGGATTGAAAGGACCGTACTGTACACTAACCACGACCAGCTGGTTCTTGCAGGCACTATCAGTGATACCTAGGGGATCATGGGGCGATGTTGCTAGACGCTCTTACCATGATCCGATGGGCAAGTCCGGAATTGTGATTCCGGAGCCACAATGGTTGTGGGCCCACGGCTAGCTGTATCCCTGAACCATTGAGGGTCACACAAGTACTGGATTCGAGATTTCCGCACGGATACTGAGCTCAATGTGTTGAGCACTTGAGGAGAATTTTGGGGAGTGCGACTTCATAAAAGTCAACAGAGGTCAAATCGTGATTTCCGCTGTTGAGGGGCAAAACGGTCATTTTGCACTGGGGTTCTGAAAAATGGTTTTTCAGATCATAGTATTCAGTTTTGGAAACTGAGTCGATCGGTCCGATCTGATCGGCGATCGGAGTTATGATGAAGTCACGGGGATGAAATGAATGTTCATCCGTTGGACCCGGCCCGCCCCAGGTCCATTGGACCGGTTCAAGCCGGTGTGTTGGGAAGAAGTGGGGGAGAAGCAGCTATCTGCCCCTGACGTTGTGCAGCAAATAAAAGATCATGTGGATCTTATTAGACAGCGGATGAAAGCTGCCCAAGATCAACAAGCCAGTTATGCGAATAGTAGGCGTCGACCTCTTGAGTTTCAGGTTGGTGATCATGTATTTCTCAAAGTTTCTCCATTTCGCAGTGTGATGCGCTTTGGACGCAAGGGAAAGTTAGCCCCTCGTAACGTCGGACCGTATGAGATTGTTGAGAGGATTGGCCCTTTAGCGTAAGGGCTGTTGTTGCCACCAGAGTTGTCTTCTCTTCATAACGTATTTTATGTTTCCATGTTGAGGAAGTATGAGCCAGATCCGTATCATGTGCTTGGAACTGAAGAGGTTGAGCTAGATCAGTCGTTGAGCTATCAAGAATATCCTTTGCAGATCCTTGGCAGAAAAGAGAAACAGCTGAGAAATAAAACCATTCCGTTGGTAATGGTGCAGTGCAGCAAACATGGAAGGGAAGAAGCTACTTGGGAGCTGGAAGAAAAGATGCAGCACGAGTGGCCGCATCTGTTTGAGTAGCTGTTGAGCTAAATTTCCAGTAGTTTGTAGCTTTTGGTTGTATTTCTTCCCTAGTTGTTGTTATATGTTTGCTCAGTTATCTTGAACTCTTGGCTTGTGTTGGGCGAGTTCTGTTTGTATTTTGCTATTGCTGTGTTGTTGTGCAAGAATTGTTGTTTGATTTCGGGGACGAAATCCTTTTTAATGGGGGAGAAATGTGAGACCTGGATTTGTAATCAAGATTTAATTGTTAGCATGTATCGGTTTTTAGAGATTTCTTGTGGTTTAGATCTTTGGTTGGCATTTTCGGGTCTGAAATAGCATTTGGAACAATTCTGGAAGTCTTCGTATTTTTTTTATTTTGCGGTGAAATCTGGTTTTGTGGTAAGAGCTGGTTGTTTAGTGAAAACCAGTCGTAGCGTTTATTTGGCAACGTGAGATTCCAAAACGCCGTCGTTTGGAGAGATCTGGTAGCGCTTGAAATACCAGTCACTGGTTTAGCGTATTTTGTATCGGGTTGGATACGGTGTCGTTTGAATAAGTTGGAGCGACGTCGTTTTGGTGTAGCGCTAGTGAGAGAGCTGATCGCATGTGTGTGCCTGCTGGTTTTTCAGTCGAAGAAGATGTCAACGCGGGTCAACATCACTGTAGAGCGAGAAGGAAACGTCGTCGTTTGGATGTTGCGTCTGGTTGTCCAGCTACGAGAGATTTGTGCACTACTGTAGCTTGCGACTGGTGGTGCGCTACTGTAGCTTGCGGCTGGTATTGCGCGAGAGTTATCGACCAAATTTGATGACGTCAGCTGTGCGACGCCGTTTTGATTAGTTGCAACGCTGCGTTTTAGATGTCGCGACTGGTACCAACTTTTGGAGGAATTCCCGTGATGTTTAAACCAGTCGTCTGGTTGTCCAGCTTTTGGTTGAGAACCAGTCGTAGGTAGTGTTCTACGACGTCGTTTTGTTTAGCGTGGTTTGAGAATTCAACAGTTGGTTCTTTGCATCTGCTGGTTTGTTGGTGCCTGCTGGTTATGTCGGTGGATGATTTAACCAGCTTTTGCGAGATGTATTTAAGGAAGACTTGGTCTTCGATTTCGAGCACGAGATTCCATACTTAGTGAAATATTTTACCCGATTGTGTTCTTCGCTTCGAACCCTAGGTTACTGTTCACCGTAGCTTTTCTCCGGCAATTCCCATCGTTTCCGGCCATTGTTTGGTACGTTCGAGGTAGCGCTGGACTCCTCTTGCGAAGCTCTATCATTCCATACCACTTTTGGAGGCTGTGGTTGGCTAGTTGAGGAACACGAAGTTGCTGCCCGATTGTGCGTTTTGTAGTGCAGGTAGAACTTCGTTCCCTTGTGATGAGATCTTGTTCCTAGCTTTGGTTTAAGCTTCCAGTAAGTTGTTTTGGGTAGTAATTGCGTTGGTTGAGCGTGGCTCCCAGCCGTGAGCTTCTGTAATTGGCCGTGAGTGTCTGTGCAGCTTTTGAGATCTGTGTGTTGTGTATTTAGCAGGTTGCTATCTAGATCTCTCGGGCCTGTTTTGTAGTAATTATTGCACAAAAGTATAAAGTACGGATCTGTCTTGAAGTAGCTGGGAATTGGCGGGAAATTGAATGCTAGATGGTTGCTTGTGCATTAATATGGATGTTTCTGTGTGTATATGTGATTGCTGTTGATTTTAGTTGCTATGTTTATGCGTACACGCATTTCCCATATTGCATTAATATTTCAGTTGCAGCCATTGTTTCGTATCTTGTATTGCTGTTGTTGATTCTTACCAGGATGCGAGGGCGAGCGGCAATACCGCACTCTCATATCCCTGTTGGGATCGTTAGCCACCATGCGCCGAGTGGTTAACTACCACAGTTCATGGGCGAGGCAACTACAGGTTGAGCTGTTTGATGCATATGGTATTCGGGTGTAGTGTCACGACGAGTGGCTCATTACCACACTGTGAACACATCCCATGGCCACTGTTGTTGCAGATTCTTGGAGCTGTGCTTGAGTTCCTTAGCTCCCTTGTTGGTCGAGCCTTCTGTTGATATCCGGTGTCTCATGCATGGCATCTGCATTTTATCTTATGCATTCTTTTAGCTATATCTGTTGCTCTCCGTACTGGGGTTTGACCCCATGTCCCTCTGGGGCTTGGTTTGTTTCCTTGTTTGTGTTGTTTTCAGGGAACCCAGGTTTTACAGCTGGTCGTGGTTATAACCCAGCTGGTGGTGCCCCAGGAGGTGGTTAGCGTGTCCCAGTAGCGTATAGCATATTTATATATATATGTATAAGTTAGCCAGGGGGATGCCCTGCGCTTCATTATTGTATCCAGTAGTTGGAGTCTGATACATGTTTTGGTTGTTATATGCTATACTGTTGGTTGTTTTTATAAAATGGGATATATTTTGAGTATCACTTTATTTTAAATTACATTGTTTTAAACCGTCAGGCCAAAAGCGAAAATTTTACCCGCTTTTTGATAGCTTCCGCATGTGTTTGTATGATTTTACACTGTTTAGAGCACGAGGCCTGACATTTTTGGTATCAGAGCTTAAGCTGGGATAAGCTCAATTTGTTTGATCAGACTCGAGTCTAGGCACAATGTGGTGTGTTGTATGTGCTTGGTTATGTGACTACGTGCTGCATATTTCTATGTTATATGCTATCTATGCTGTATCTGTTCTGTTTTGCTTGATCTTGTTGAGTGTTTTCGTAGATGCCGCCTAGACGTCGTGGTAGAGGTAGGGGGCAGTTTGAGGAATAAGCAGGACAGAATGAGGATAGACATAGTGGTCGCAGTCATACTCGTGTTAGTGATGAGGAGGAGGAAGTTGGTGACTTGCCTCCCCCGGTGGAGCGGATAGACGTGGTGATAGCACGATTTCAGCGGATGAACCCTCCAGTATTTAATGGTGACGAGTCCAGTGAGGATGCAGACTCGTTGCTCCGTAATATCATTGATCTTTTCGATCGGGTGCAGTATGATGATGATCTTCGGCTGAGTTTAGCGACCCTCTTGCTCAGGAAGGCGGCGGAGCGCTGGTGGCGAGGCGCTTCGAGTACCTTGTTAGAGACCGGTGTTGGGATCTCTTGGGATAGCTTTTGCGAGACCTTCCGGCAGGAGTATGTGCCCGAGTCTTATGTGAACGCCCGGGAGCGGGAGTTCGACCATGTGGAGCAGGGTTCCATGACTGTTCGGGAGTATGCTAGGAAGTTCTCTTCTCTGTTGGAATACGTTCCCCATGTTTCTGGCCGGGAGAGGGCCAAGCGGACTCGATTTCTTGAGGGTTTGAATGAAGAGTTGTATCAGATGGTTTTGACTAGTAAGCCCAAAACTTACGCTGAGGCTGTGGACAGTGCCATCGACATTGAGGAAGGTTTGCGTAGTCGTCCTGCTCGTAGGCAGCAGGCAGCGCCGGGTGGTCGTCCTGATATTCAGGGAGCGCAGTCTTCTCAGTCCTCCCAGTACGCCTATCAGCCCCAGCAGCAGCAACAGCAGTCACAGGTGGCTCAGCAGTCTGGCCGTCAGAGGATTCAACCCCGAGGTCAGCAGTTCAAGAAGAAGTCGGGTTCTGGCTCTTCTGGTTCAGGAAGTTCGAGTAGCAGTGGATCTCGGACTGAGTTTTGCGGCTTTTGCGGTGGAAAGCATCCTTCCACTCAGTGTGTAGGTGTGCAGGGTTCCTGCAACCTTTGTGGTCAGTACGGGCATTTTGCTAGAGTGTGTCCGTCAGCTGGATCACAGCAGACCGTGGCCCAGCCTCAGGGTCGTGGACGTCAGTCTAGGGGCCGTTCTCAACAGTTTCAGCAGCCCCGATTGGGTGAGACTCAGTTTAGGCCGTTTCAGCAGCCTGGCCCTTCGCTCTTTGTGCAGTCGTCTCAGACTTTCTACTCAGGACCCCAGCATGCTCAGGTTTACGCCATCACTAGGGAGCAGGCCAAGGAGACACCGAGTCGGGTGATAGCAGGTACTTCCCTTGTTTTTGATTTTCCTGCGCGTGTGTTATTTGACACCGGTGCATCACATTCGTTTTTTTCTGATTTGTTTGTTGTTGAGCATGGTTTGTGTACCATTTCGTTGCACGATGCTGTATCTGTGTCTACCACTGGCGGTGTGAGCTTGTTCTCCCAGGAGGTTTTGTTGGATGGTGTGTTGCGGTTTGGTGAGCATGTCTTGTTAGCGAACTTGATCCGTTTGATGCTTTGGGATTTCGATTGCATAGTTGGGATGGATGTGTTGTCCAACTATAGGGCGACCTAGTATGTCACCGTGGGGAGCGCCCATACTGTTTGTGAAGAAGAAGGATGGATCAATGATGATGTGCATTGATTTTAGCCAGTTGAATAAAGACACTGTGAAGAACAAGTACCCGTTGCCGAGAATCGATGACCTGTTTGATCAGTTTCAAGGTTCTGCGGTGTATTCAAAGATTGATCTTCGTTCCGGGTACCATCAGCTGAGAGTGAGAGATCAGGATGTCGCGAAGACTGCGTTTCGTACGAGGTACGGGCATTTTGAGTTTTTGGTTATGCCGTTTGTTTTGACTAATGCCTCTGCAGTCTTTATGGATTTGATGAACCGAGTTTTCCATGAGTTTATCGATCAGTTTGTGATCGTGTTCATCGACGACATCTTAGTCCATTCGAAGACTCATTTGGAGCACAAGGAGCATTTGAGGATTGTCCTTCAGACGCTGAGAGACCAGCAGTTGTATGCAAAGTTTTCTAAGTGTGAGTTCTGGTTGGATCGCGTCGTATTCTTGGGACATGTGATTTCAGCTGAGGGGATTTCGATGGATCCCAGTAAGGTTGATGCTGTTCGGAACTGGGATCGTCCCAGGAATGTTTTCGAGATTCGCAGTTTCTTGGGTCTGGCTGGCTATTATCGTCGCTTCATTGAGGGATTCTCAAGTATAGCAAAGCCGATGACTCAAGTAACTCAGAAGGACAAGCGTTTTGTTTGGACTGAGTAGTGTGAGAATGCCTTTCAACTGCTTAAGGAAAAATTGACTACTGCGCCTGTGTTGGCTCTACCGTCAGAAACGGGTGGATTTGTTGTTTATTCTGACGCTTCTCTAAATGGATTGGGTTGTGTGTTGATGCAGAATGGTCGAGTCATTGATTATGCCTCGCGGCAGTTGAAACCGCACGAGACTCGTTACCCAGTCCATGATTTGGAGTTATCGGCGGTGGTCTTTGCGTTGAAGATCTGGCGTCACTACCTGTATGGCGAGCAGTTTGTGGTATTCTCTGACCACAAGAGTTTTTAGTATCTGTTTTCGCAGCCTGACCTGAACATGAGACAACGTCTTTGGATGGAGCTGCTACAAGATTTCGATTGTGAGATTAAGTACCAGCCTGGGAAGTCGAACGTAGTGTCCGATTCTTTGAGCAGGAAGGCTAGTGAGATGCTTGCGTCGTTGTACATCTCCAAGGATCAAGAGCATCTTAACACTACGGGTTGGAGATTCTACCCGGCTGAGGATTGCGTTGTGGTTTCATCGTTCCAAGTGGATCCACAGATTGTTTCTACCATTCGAGCAGCTCAGAGGACTGATCCGTCTATCCACGAGTTGAAGTTGAAAGTTAGGGCTGGCGAACTTGAATATTATTCTGTCTCTTCCGATGGTTGTTTGCATTTCCGGGGTAGGTTGGTTGTGCCCAATTTGATTGAGTTGAAGGAGGAGATCCTTCGGAAAGCGCACTGTAGCAGACATAGTGTTCATCCTGGTGCACGGGAAGATGTACCATGCTTTGAAGCCGCACTTTTGGTGGGCTGGCCTAAAGAGCGACGTTGCTGGTTTTTAGCGCTCGTTGTTTGAATTGCCAGATGGTTAAGGCCAAAAGGATGAGTGAAGAGATGGCGAAGATGTACGTTGATTTTCGTTGTTAGACTTCATGGTGTGCCCGTTTCGATCGTTTCCGACCGAGATCCGAGGTTTACTTCCAGTTTTTGGAAGAGTTTGCAAATAGCTTTGGGTACCAGATTGGCTATGAGCACCGCGTATCACCCCCAGACAGATGGCCAATCTGAGCAAACTATCCAGACGTTGGAGGATATGTTGCGAGATGTTGTGTTGGATTTCGGAGGTAGCTGGCAAGACGCGTTGTCTTTGGTTGAGTTTTCGTACAATAACAGCTACCAAGTGACGATTGGTATGGCGCCTTTTGAGGCTTTGTATGGCAGAAAGTGCAGATCGCCTGTGTGTTGCGAAGAAGTGGGGGAGAAGCAGCTATCTGCCCCTGACTTTGTGCAGCAAATGAAAGATCATGTGGATCTTATTAGACAGCGGATGAAAGCTGCCCAAGATCGCCAAGCCAGTTATGCGAATAGGAGGCGTCGACCTCTTGAGTTTCAGGTTGGTGATCATGTATTTCTCAAAGTTTCTCCATTTCGCAGTGTGATGCGCTTTGGACGCAAGGGAAAGTTAGCCCCTCGTTACGTCGGACCGTATGAGACTGTTGAGAGGATTGGCCCTTTAGCGTAAGGGCTGTTGTTGCCGCCAGAGTTGTCTTCTCTTCATAACGTATTTCATGTTTCCATGTTGAGGAAGTATGAGCCAGATCCGTCTCATGTGCTTGGAACTGAAGAGGTTGAGCTAGATCAGTCGTTGAGCTATCAAGAATATCCTTTGCAGATCCTTGGAAAAAAAGAGAAACAGCTGAGAAATAAAACCATTCCGTTGGTAATGGTGCAGTGCAGCAAACATGGAAGGGAAGAAGCTACTTGGGAGCTGGAAGAAAAGATGCAGCGCGAGTGGCCGCATCTGTTTGAGTAGCTGTTGAGCTAAATTTCCAGTAGTTTGTAGCTTTTGGTTGTATTTCTTCCCTAGTTGTTGTTATATGTTTGCTCAGTAATCTTGAACTCTTGGCTTGTGTTGGGCGAGTTCTGTTTGTATTTTGCTGTTGCTGTGTTCTTGTGCCAGAATTGTTGTTTGATTTCGAGGACAAAATACTTTTTAGTGGGGGAGAAATGTGAGACCTGGATTTGTAATCAAGATTTAATTATTGGCATGTATCGGTTTTTAGAGATTTCTGGTGGTTTAGATCTCTGTTTGTAAGTTTGGTTGGCATTTTCGGGTCTGAAATAGCATTTGGAACAATTCTGGAAGTCTTCGTATTTTTGGTATTTTGCGGTGAAAGCTGGTTTTGTGGTAAGAGCTGGTTGTTTAGTGAAAACTAGTCGTAGCGTTTATTTGGCAACGTGAGATTCCAAAACGCCGTCGTTTGGAGAGATCTGGTAGCGCTTGAAATACCAGTCGCTGGTTTAGCGTATTTTGTATCGGGTTGGATACGGTGTCGTTTGAATAAGTTGGAGCGACGTCGTTTTGGTGTAGCGCTAGTGAGAGAGCTGATCGCGTGTGTGTGCCTGCTCGTTGTTCAGTCAAAGCAGATGTCAACGCGGGTCAACATCACTGTAGCGCGAGAAGGAAACGTCGTCGTTTGGATGTTGCGACTGGTTGTCCAGCTGCGAGAGATTTGTGCGCTACTTTAGCTTGAGACTGGTGGTGCGCTACTGTAGCTTGCGACTGGAATTGCGCGAGAGTTATCGACCAGATTTGATGACGTCAGCTGTGCGACCGTTTTGATTAGTTGCAATGCTCCGTTTTAGATGTCGCGACTGGTAACAGCTTTTGGAGGAATTCCCGTGATGTTTAAACCAGTCGTCTGGTTGTCCAGCTTTTGGTTGAGAACCAGTCGTAGGTAGTGTTCTACGACGTCGTTTTGTTTAGCGTGGTTTGAGAATTCAGCAGTTGGTTCTTGGCATCTGCTGGATTGTTGGTGCCTGCTGGTTATGTCGGTGGATGATTTAACCAGATTTTGCGAGATGTATTTAAGAAAGACTTGGTCTTCGATTTCGAGCACCAGATTCCATACTTAGCGAAATATTTTCCCCGATTGTGTTCTTCGCTTCGAACCGTAGGTTACTGTTCACCGTAGTTTTTCTCCTGCAATTACCATCGTTTCCGGCCGTTGTTTGGTACGTTCGAGGTAGCGCTGGACTCCTCTTGCGAAGCTCTATCATTCCATACCACTTTTGGAGGCTGTGGTTGGCTAGTTGAGGAACACGAAGTTGCTTCCAGATTGTGCATTTTGTAGTGTAGGTAGAACTTCGTTCCCTTGTGATGAGATCTTGTTCCTAGCTTTGGTTTAAGCTTCCAGTAAGTTGTTTTGGGTAGTAATTGCGTTGGTTGAGCGTGGCTCCCAGCCGTGAGCTTCTGTAATTGGCCGTGAGTTTATGTGCAGCTTTTGAGATCTGTGTGTTGTGTATTTAGCAGGTTGCTATCCAGATCTCTCGGGCCTGTTTTGTAGTAATTGTTGCACAAAAGTATAAGTTACGGATCTGAGCTTGAAGTAGCTGGGAATTGGCGTGAGATTGAATGCTAGATGGCTGCTTGTGCATTGATATGGATGTTGCTGTGTGTATATGTGATTGCTGTTGATTTTAGTTTCTATGTTTATGCATACACGCATTTCCCATATTGCATTCATATTTCAGTTGCAGCCATTGTTTCGTATCTTGTATTGCTGTTGTTGATTCTTACCAGGATGCGAGGGCGAGCGGCAATACCACACTCTCATCTCCCTGCTGGGATCGTTAGCCACCATGCGCCGAGTGGTTAACTACCACAGTTCATGGGCGAGTCAATGGCAGGTTGAGCTGTTTGATGCATCTGGTATTCGGGTGTAGTGTCACGGCGAGTGGCTCATTACCACACTGTGAACACACCCCGTGGCCACTGTTGTTGCAGATTCTTGGAGCTGTGCTTGAGTTCCTTAGCTCCCTTGTTGGTCGAGCCTTCTGTTGATATCTGGTGTCTCATGCATAGCATCTGCATTTTATCTTATGCATTATTTTAGCTATATCTGTTGCTCTCCGTACTGGGGTTTGACCCCATGTCCCTCTGGGGCTTGGTTTGTTTCCTTGTTTGTGTTGTTTTCAGGGAACCCAGGTTTTACAGCTGGTAGTGGTTATAACCCAGCTGGTGGTGCCTCAGGAGGTGGTTAGCGTGTCCCAGTTGCTTATAGCATATTTATATATATATGTATCAGTTAACCAGGGGGATGCCCTGCGCTTCGTTATTGTATCCAGTAGTTGGAGTCTGATACATGTTTTGGTTGTTATATGCTATAATGTTTGTTGTTTTTATAAACTGGGATATATTTTGAGTATCGCTTTATTTTAAATTACATTGTTTTAAACCATCAGGCCAAAAGCGAAAATTTTACCCGCTTTTTGATACCTTCCGCATATGTTTGTATGATTTTACTCTGTTTAGAGCACGAGGCCTGACATTTTTGGTATTAGAGCTTAAGCTGGGATAAGCTCAATTTCTTTGATCACACTCGAGTCTAGGCACAGTGTGGTGTGTTGTATGTGCTTGGTTATGTGACTACGTGCTGCATATTTCTGTGTTATATGCTATCTATGCCGTATCTGTTCTGTTTTGCTTGATCTTGTTGAGTGTTTTCGTAGATGCCGCCTAGACGTCGTGGTAGAGGTAGGGGGCAGTTTGAGGAATCAGTAGGACAGAATGAGGATAGGCGTAGTGCTCGCAGTCATACTCGTGTTAGTGATGAGGAGGAGGAAGTTGGTGACTTGCCTCCCCCGGTGGAGCGGATGGACGTGGTGATAGCACGGTTTCAGCGGATGAACCCTCCAGTCTTTAATGGTGACGAGTCCAGTGAGGATGCAGACTCGTGGCTCCGTAATATCATTGGTCTTTTCGATCGGGTGCAGTATGATGATGATCTTCGGCTGAGTTTAGCGACCATCTTGCTCAGGAAGGCGGCGGAGCGCTGGTGGCGAGGCGCTTCGAGTACCTTGTTAGAGACCGGTGTTGGGATCTCTTGGGACAGTTTCTGCAAGACCTTCCGACAGGAGTATGTGCCCGAGTCTTATGTGAAAGTCCGGGAGCGGGAGTTCGACCATCTGGAGCAGGGTTCCATGACTGTTCGGGAGTATGCTAGGAAGTTCTCTTCTCTGTTGGCATACGTTCCCCATGTTTCTGGCCGGGAGAGGGCCAAGCGGACTCGATTTCTTGAGGGCTTGAATGAAGAGTTGTATCAGATGGTTTTGACTAGTAAGCCCAAAACTTAAGCTGAGGCTGTGGACAGTGCCATCGACATTGAGGAAGGTTTGCGTAGTCGTCGTGCTCGTAGGCAGCAGGCAGCGCCGGGTGGTCGTCTTGCTATTCAGGGAGCATAGTCTTCTCAGTCCTCCCAGTCAGCCTATCAGCCCCAGCAGCAGCAGCAGCAGCCACAGGTGGCTCAGTAGTCTGGCCGTCAGAGGTTTAGACCCCGAGGTCAGCAGTTCAAGAAGAAGTCGGGTTCTGGCTCTTCTGGTTTAGGCAGTTCGAGTAGCAGTGGATCTCGGACTGAGTTTTGCGGCTTTTGCGGTGGAAAGCATTCTTCCACTCAGTGTGTAAGTGTGCAGGGTTCCTGCAACCTTTGTGGTCAGTACGGGCATTTTGCGAGAGTGTGTCCATCAGCTGGATCACAGCAGACCGCGGCCCAGCCTTAGGGTCGTGGAGGTCAGTCTAGGGGCCGTTCTCAGTAGTTTCAACAGCCCCGATTGGGTGAGACTCTGTTTAGGCCGTTTCAGCATCCTGGCCCTTCGCGCTTTGGGTAGTCGTCTCAGCCTTTCTACTCAGGACCCCAGCATGCTCAGGTTAACGCCGTCACTAGGGAGCAGGCCGAGGAGACACCTAGTCGGGTGATCGCAGGTACTTGCCTTGTTTTTGATTTTCCTGCACGTGTGTTATTTGACACCGGTGCATCACATTCGTTTATTTCTGATTCGTTTGTTGTTGAGCATGGTTTTTGTACACCGGTGCATCACATTCGTTTATTTCTGATTCGTTTGTTGTTGAGCATGGTTTTTGTACCATTTCGTTGCGCGATGCTATTTCCGTGTCTACCCCTTGCGGTGTGAGCTTGTTCTCCCAGGAGGTTTTGTTGGATGGTGTGTTGCGGTTTTGTGAGCATGTCCTGTTAGCGAACTTCATCCGTTTGATGCTTTGGGATATCGATTGCATAGTTGGTATGGATGTGTTGTCCAACTATAGGGCCTCCGTGGACTGCTTCCATGGGATTGTGCGCTTTAGGCCTTTGTCTGACGAGAAGTGGGACTTCTACGGCCAGGATTCTAGATCGAAGATCCCGTTGGTCTCAGCGATGGAGATGTTTAGCTTGTTGTCTTTGGGTAATGCTAGCTTTATGATCTACGCTTTGGATGCGTCTTCTTCTTCCCGCGTGCAGCTCAGTGATGTTCCCGTGGTGCGACATTTCCCGGATGTGTTTCCGGAGGAGATTCCTGGTTTTCCTCCGAGGCGGGAAATAGACTTCAGCATAGACCTTGTGCCTGGCACAGCTCCGATTTCGCGTTCCCCTTATCGTCTGGCGCCTGCGGAGTTGAGAGAACTCAAGGTGCAGTTAGATGATTTGCTGGAGAAAGGTTTTATTCGACCTAGTATGTCACCGTGGGGAGCGCCCATACTGTTTGTGAAGAAGAAGGATGGCTCAATGCGGATGTGCATTGATTTTCGCCAGTTGAATAAAGCCACTGTGAAGAACAAGTACCCATTGCCGAGAATCGATGATCTGTTTGATCAGTTTCAAGGTTCTGCGGTGTATTCAAAGATTGATCTTCGTTCCGGGTACCATCAGCTGAGAGTGAGAGATCAGGATGTCTCGAAGACTGCGTTTCTTATGAGGTACGGGCATTTTGAGTTTTTGGTTATGCCGTTTGGTTTGACTAATGCCCCTGCAATCTTTATGGATTTGATGAACCGAGTTTTCCGTGAGTTTATCGATCAGTTTGTGATCGTGTTCATCGACGACATCTTAGTCTATTCGAAGACTCCTTTGGAGCACAAGGAGCGTTTGAGGATTGTCCTTCAGACGCTGAGAGACCAGCAGTTGTATGCAAAGTTTTCTAAGTGTGAGTTCTAGTTGGATCGCGTCGTATTCTTGGGACATGTGATTTCAGCCGTGGGGATTTCGATGGATCCCAGTAAGGTTGATGTTGTTCTTAACTGGGAGCGTCCCAGGAATGTTTCCGAGATTCGCAGTTTCTTGGGTCTGGCTGGCTATTATCGTCGCTTCATTGAGGGATTCTCAAGTATAGCAAAGCCGATGACTCAATTAACTCAGAAGGACAAGCGTTTTGTTTGGACTGAGTAGTGTGAGAATGCCTTTCAACTTCTTAAGGAAAAATTGACCACTGCGCCTGTGTTGGCTCTGCCGTCCGGAACGGGTGGATTCGTTGTTTGTTCTGACGCTTCGCTAAATGGATTGGGTTGTGTGTTGATGCAGAATGTTCGAGTCATTGCGTATGCCTCACGGCAGTTGAAACCGCACGAGACTCGTTACCCAGTCCATGATTTGGAGTTAGCGGCGGTGGTCTTTGCGTTGAAGATCTGGCGTCACTACCTGTATGACGAGCAGTTTGTGGTATACTCCGACCACAAGAGTTTGCAGTATCTGTTTTCACAGCTTGACCTGAACATGGGACAACTTCGTTGGATGGAGCTACTAAAAGATTTCGATTGTGAGATTAAGTACCAGCCTGGGAAGTCGAACGTAGTGGCCGATGCTTTGAGCAGGAAGGCTAGTGAGATGCTTGCGTCGTTGTACATCTCCAAGGATCAAGAGCATCTTAACACTACGGGTTGGAGATTCTACTCGGCTGAGGATTGCGTTGTGGTTTCATCGTTCCAAGTGGAGCCACAGATTGTTTCTACCATTCGAGCAGCTCAGAGGACTGATCCGTCTATCCACGAGTTGAAGTTGAAAGTCAAGGCTGGCGAACTTGAAGATTATTCTGTCTTTTCCGATGGTTGTTTGCGTTTCCGGGGCAGGTTGGTTGTGCCCAATTTGATTGACTTGAAGGAGGAGATCCTTCAGGAAGCGCAGTGTAGCAGACATAGTGTTCATCCTGGTGCACGGAAGATGTACCATGCTTTGAAGCCGCACTTTTGGTGGGCTGGCCTAAAGAGCGACGTTGCTGGTTTTTGTCGCTCGTTGTTTGAATTGCCAGATGGTTAAGGCCAAAAGGATGAGACCTGGGGGTCTGTTTCAGAGTTTGGAAGTGCCCCAATGGAATTGGGAGCACATTGCTATGGATTTCGTGACGCATCTGCCACGTTCCAGCAAAGGATGCGATGCTATTTGGGTGGTTATAGACCGTCTGTCGAAGTCTTCACATTTTATTCCCTATGGTATGACCTTCTCGTTGAAGAAGATGGCGAAGCTGTACGTTGATTTTGTTGTTAGACTGCATGGTGTGCCCGTTTCGATCGTTTCCGACCGAGATCCGAGGTTTACTTTCAGGTTTTGGAAGAGTTTGCAAATAGCTTTGGGTACCAGATTGGCTATGAGCACCACGTATCACCCCCAGACAGATGGCCAATCTGAGCAAACTATCCAGACGTTGGAGGATATGTTGCGAGCTGTTGTGTTGGATTTCGGAGGTAGCTGGCAAGACGCGTTGTCTTTGGTTGAGTTTTCGTACAACAACAGCTACCAAGTGACAATTGGTATGGCGCCTTTTGAGGCTTTGTATGGCAGAAAGTGCAGATCGCCGGTGTGTTGGGAAGAAGTGGGGGAGAAACAGCTATCTGCCCCTGACTTTGTGCAGCAAATGAAAGATCATGTGGATCTTATTAGACAGCGGATGAAAGCTGCCCAAGATCGCCAAGCCAGTTATGCGAATAGTAGGCGTCGACCTCTTGAGTTTCAGGTTGGTGATCGTGTATTTCTCAAAGTTTCTCCATTTCGCAGTGTGATGCGCTTTGGACGCAAGGGAAAGTTAGCCCCTCGTTACGTCGGACCGTATGAGATTGTTGAGAGGATTGGCCCTTTAGCGTAAGGGCTGTTGTTGCCGCCAGAGTTGTCTTCTCTTCATAACGTCTTTCATGTTTCCATGTTGAGGAAGTATGAGCCAGATCCGTCTCATGTGCTTGGAACTGACGAGGTTGAGCTAGATCAGTCGTTGAGCTATCAAGAATATCCTTTGCATATCCTTGGCAGAAAAGAGAAACAGCTGAGAAATAAAACCATTCCGTTGGTAATGGTGCAGTGGAGCAAACATGGAAGGGAAGAAGCTACTTGGGAGCTGGAAGAAAAGATGCAGCGCGAGTGGCCGCATCTGTTTGAGTAGCTGTTGAGCTAAATTTCCAGTAGTTTGTAGCTTTTGGTTGTATTTCTTCCCTAGTTGTTTTTATATGTTTGCTCAGTTATCTTGAACTCTTGGCTTGTGTTGGGCGAGTTCTGTTTGTATTTTGCTGTTGTTGTGTTGTTGTGCCAGAATTGTTGTCTGATTTCGGGGACAAAATACTTTTTAGTGGGGGAGAAATGTGAGACCTGGATTTGTAATCAAGATTTAATTGTTGGCATGTATCGGTTTTTAGAGATTTCTGGTGGTTTAGATCTCTGTTTGTAAGTTTGGTTGGCATTTTCGGGTCTGAAATAGCATTTAGAACAATTCTGGAAGTCTTCGTATTTTTGGTATTTTGCGGTGAAAGCTGGTTTTGTGGTAAGAGCTGGTTGTTTAGTGAAAACCAGTCGTAGCGTTTATTTGGCAACGTGAGATTCCAAAACGCCGTCGTTTGGAGAGATATGGTAGCGCTTGAAATACCAGTCGTTGGTTTAGCGTATTTTGTATCGGGTTGGATACGGTGTCGTTTGAATAAGTTGGAGCGACGTCGTTTTGGTGTAGCGCTAGTGAGAGAGCTGATCGCGTGTGTGTACCTGCTCGTTGTTCAGTCGAAGCAGATGTCAACGCGGGTCAACATCACTGTAGCGCGAGAAGGAAACGTCGTCGTTTGGATGTTGCGACTGGTTGTCCAGCTGCGAGAGATTTGTGCGCTACTGTAGCTTGCGGCTGGTATTGCGCGAGAGTTATCAACCAGATTTGATGACGTCAGCTATGTGAAGCCGTTTTGATTAGTTGCAACGCTGCGTTTTATATGTCGCAACTGGTACCAGCTTTTGGAGGAATTCCCGTGATGTTTAAACCAGTCGTCTGGTTTTCCAGCTTTTGGTTGAGAACCATTCGTAGGTAGTGTTCTACGACGTCGTTTTGTTTAGCATGGTTTGAGAATTCAGCAGTTGGTTCTTTGCATCTGCTGGTTTGTTGGTGCCTGCTGGTTATGTCGGTGGATGATTTAACCCGCTTTTGCGAGATGTATTTAAGGAAGACTTGGTTTTCGATTTCGAGCACCAGATTCCGTACTTAGTGAAATATTTTCCCCGATTGTGTTCTTCGCTTCGAACCCTAGGTTACTGTTCACCGTATCTTTTCTCCGGCAATTCCCATCGTTTCCGGCCGTTGTTTGGTACGTTCGAGGTAGCGCTGGACTCCTCTTGCAAAGCTCTATCATTCCATACCACTTTTGGAGGCAGTGGTTGGCTAGTTGAGGAACACGAAGTTGCTGCCCGATTGTGCATTTTGTAGTGCAGGTAGAACTTCGTTCCCTTGTGATGAGATCTTGTTCCTAGCTTTGGTTTAAGCTTCCAGTAAGTTGTTTTGTGTACTAATTGCTTTGGTTGAGCGTGGCTCCCAGTCGTGAGCTCTGTAATTGGCCGTGAGTTTCTATGCAGCTTTTGAGATCTGTGTGTTGTGTATTTAGCAGGTTGCTATCCAGATCTCTCGGGCCTGTTTTGTAGTAATTGTTGCACAAAAGTATAAGGTACGGATCTGAGCTTGAAGTAGCTGGGAATTGGCGTGAGATTGAATTCTAGATGGCTGCTTGTGCATTGATATGGATGTTGCTGTGTGTATATGTGATTGTTGTTGATTTTAGTTGCTATGTTTATGCATACACGCATTTCCCATATGGCATTCATATTTCAGTTGCATCCATTGTTTCGTATCTTGTATTGTTGTTGTTGATTCTTACCAGGATGTGAGGGCGAGCGGCAATACCGCACTCTCATCTCCCTGCTGGGATCGTTAGCCACCATGCCCCGAGTGGTTAACTACCACAGTTCATGGGGAGGCAACGGCAGGTTGAGCTGTTTGATGCATCTGGTATTCGGGTGTAGTGTCACGGCGAGTAGCTCATTACCACACTGTGAACACACCCCGTGGCCACTGTTGTTGCAGATTCTTGGAGTTGTGCTTGAGTTCCTTAGCTCCCTTGTTGGTCGAGCCTTTTGTTGATATCCGGTGTCTAATGCGTAGCATCTGCATTTTATCTTATGCATATTTTTAGCTATATCTTTTGCTCTCCGTACTGGGGTTTGACCCCATGTCCCTCTGGAGCTTGGTTTATTTCCTTGTTTGTGTTGTTTTCAGGGAACCCAGGTTTTACAGCTGGTCGTGGTTATAACCCAGCTGGTGGTGCCCCAGGAGGTGGTTAGCGTGTCCCAGTAGCGTATAGCATATTTATATATATATGTATCAGTTAGCCAGGGGGATGCCCTGCGCTTCGTTATTGTATCCAGTAGTTGGAGTCTGATACATGTTTTGGTTGTTATATGCTATACTGTTGGTTGTTTATTATAAACTGGAATATATTTTGAGTATCGCTTTATTTTAAATTACATTGTTTCCTTGATTGCCATCAACCAACGCCAAGGCCGAATTTACCAACCAGCACTTCTCAACTACCCAAATCTTATTACTACCCCGCAAAAATCCACAACTGTCCAGAGCTGTTCTAAACACACGCATACAGATCCGATACACTTACCAATTATACCATCTCAAAGATGGTCTATCCCAGATCTGTTCACGCCAAATCTGGTCTATACAAAACCCGATTAATTAGCTAAATTAATCCAAAAATCTTTCGGGTCTCACAGGACATCCCCAAATCCTCAAGTAAGAGTACTTGGATGGCTTGCCCATCCATATCTCATATGGAGTTTTATCCACTACCTTGGTGTGGACATTGTTCAACAACATTATCGCCGTTTCGAGCGCATAGCCCCAAAAAGAGGTAGAAAGTTCAGTGAAGCTCATCGTAGAACGAACCATGTCCATCAAGGTTCGATTTCGACGCTCCGCTACACCACTTAGTTGTGGTGCGGTCGGAGTGGTCCACTGTGAGAGAATCTCATTCTATTTAAGATAGTCTTGAAGTTCAGCACTCAAGTATTCTCCACCTCGATCGGATAGAAGTGTTTTAATACTTTTTCTTAGTTGATTTTCTACTTCAGCCTTGAATTCCTACTTTTCAAAGGATTCCGACTTGTGCTTCATTAAGTACAAGTACCCATACCTAGAGTGATCATCAGTAAAGGTTATGAAGTAGGTATGACCGGATTTAGTACCAATGCTAAGTGGGCCACACACATCAGTATGGATCAAATCCAGTAGGACTTGAGCACGTTCAGGCATGCCCATGAAGGGAAATATTGTCATTTTTCCCTTGAGACAGGATTCACACATTGGTAAGGAGTTAATATAAGACATATTAAATATGTCGCTCCTAATAAACTTGTTCATCCTATTTAAGGAAATATGACCTAGCCTAGCATGCCAAAGTTGTGCCGGGTTCATACTATCGTTTTTTTTATTGTTGTTGTATGTGTTTCAACATCGTGAGTTGAAACTTCTCTCAATTTTAAGGTGTATAGATCATTTTCGCGTTCCCCAATTCCAATTAAACATTCATTATTGTAAATATTGCAAATCGAATTAACAAAATGAGAAGAATATCCATCACTATCAAGCATAGAAACGGAAATAATGTTCTTTATTAATTCAGGAACAAATAAAACATCTCTCAACAACTTAAAATTTTAATTAAGAAATAAATATACATCTCCTACAGCTACTACCGCAACCCTTGCTCCGTTTCCTAGCCTGAAGTGGGTCTCATCCTCCCTAAGACATCGACTTCTTATCATTACCTGCAAGTCATTTCAGATATGAGATCCACATCCGGTATCAAGTACCCAAGAAGTCGAGTTAAGAGACATATTTATTTCAATGTAGAATATACCTTTTGCAGTTTGCAACTGCTCGAGGTAATCCCTATAGTTCCTCCTCCAATGCCCAGGCTTGTGGCAGTGGTGGCAAACGTCTTCAGATTTGTTTGGCTTCGGAGCCCTTGCCTTGGGCTTCTTGGTGGGCTTTTACTCCTTGGCAGGGGCAGAACGCTTCTTATCCTTGCGTTTGGGCCCCTTCTTCGTGAAGGAAGAAGAGCCCAAAAGGAGGACGGGCTTGTCCTTCTTTATGGTCCCCTCAAACACGACAAGTATGTTTACCATCTCTTCAAGGGTGGCATCCAGCTTGTTCATGTTGAAGTTGACCACAAAGAGGTCGAACTCAGCAGGGAGTGAGTGGAGAAGATAGCTCATGTGAAAGCGTGATTTCGAGGCCCACTAGTTTCTCAATGAGCCCAATCATACGGACCCCATGCTCGCGAACCGAAGTCCCCTCGCACATGCGGTTCGTCATGAGATCCTTGACAATAGTGAACCTGTAGCGCCCCAAAATCCATAGGACCATAAATATTACCATTTTTATTTTAAGGGCCATTTGGATATTTCGAAATTCAGATTTTAGCTTAAGTTAGTTTTATTTATTTAAAACTGATTTATTTTCATCCAAATTTGAGGCACGGAGTAGGAGGTTCCAGACAGATTTCGCCCCAAGCACAAATACGAGCATATTTCAGAATTTGTAAACAAAATGCTAATGAATGAGAAATTTGGTTCTTTTAAAATTTTTTGGAAAATTTCCAAATTTAAAAAGTTGAAGAGAGGTTTTAACAAATCTTTTTAAAAGGACAAAGAGTTGGTATGGTATTGTTAGAGTAGATTCCCAACTAGCCAACTTGTGGCGTGTGGGTTTATAGACTCTTGTATATGACAATATTTATATATGACATTCGCATTTATTATATGGCGTTCTTTACTTTCATTGTGTGTATAATGATTAACAATTGCGTTGAGTAAAGACCTAGAATACACCTAATTGTATGTTAGATGTGAAAGTCGGTATGACGGCTATCATGAAACACATCTAATAGTCACTGTGTATCCTGAACATGTTCCTAGTCGATTGGGCCGTCAAAATGAGGATAAGGCCTTCCGAGTTCGAGACTATTATCTCCGATGCAAAGTACCATGTTTCATTGGTAGGGAACATTGTGATGTTCTGAGCATGCAGATAGATAGTGACCTGGTGATCTATCGAACTACCCTCCTTCGGACTTTCCAAGTGGTTACCATTTGTCGAGTGGATAAGTCCGAGGTCTTGGTTGTACTGATTAGTCCTCACGACTCAAAACGTCATTGAGACTCTACATGATAGGCGTCTCACTTTGACCCGTTTTCCGACTCACTTGGGGTCAT
>KV019642.1:165242-219126 GCA_001598015.1 Dorcoceras hygrometricum | reverse complement strand
AAGCGCGTTTTGTAATGCGGCAGGTGCGTTAGTGTATTGTGTTGTGGTCGCTGGTGAAGAGACCAGTCGAGGAACCAGTCGAGAGTTTAGTAGCGTGTTTTGTGTTGAGCGCTATACGTCGTCGTTTGAGGTATTGCGACTGGTACCAGCTGCGAGGAGTTTTTGCGTCTGGATGATCAGTCGAGAGCAATGGTCAAGTCCGAAATTGTGATTTCGGAGCCGCAAAGATTGTGGGCCCACGGCTAGCTGTATCCCTGAACCATTGAGGGTCACACAAGTACTGGATTCATGATTCCCACACGGAAACTGAGCTCAATTTGTTGAGCATAGGAGGAGGATTTTTGGGAGTGCGACTTCCTAAAAGTCAACAGGGGTGAAATTGCGATTTCCCAAAGTTGAGGGGCAAAACTGTCATTTTGGACTAGGTAATCTGAAAAATTGTTTTTCACATCATAACGTTCAGTTTTGGAAACTGAGTTGATCGGTCTGATCTGATCGTCGATCGGAGTTATGATGAAACCGCAGTGATTTAAATGAACCGAATGTTCATATGGACCTGGGTATGACCCAAGTCCATTGGGCCGGTTCAAGCCCATGTACCATCTTTATTTAGTTAAGTTGGTTTAGGGCTCTAATCACAAGAGACTACAACTCACTCTCAACCCTAGCCTCCATCACACTCGGCCGCCCCCTGCCTCTCCCACACGCCGCCGATCGGCCGCTGCCTTGCGCCTCCCTGGGCCGCCGCCGTGTGCCGCCATCTACGTGATCGTACTTGTTTCGATCACCGCGACAAGGAGTTTCCGTCCGTGCCAAAATCCGTCAGATCTTCTAGTGCAGATTGACGGAGGAATATTGATTCCGGTCGTGGACCTGAATGACGATCTACCGCCGCCTACCGTTTGAAGTGCCGGTTTCCTCGTGAAACTGGTCGGAGCCAGACGCCTAGACGCCAGCAAGGTAACGATTCTATGAACACCCTATGAATGTTTATAGAATTGTATTTGAATGTATTGAGAATTTCTCGGGGCAATTTTAACTTCCGCTGCGCCCCCGGGAAACGGGATCCGGATCCGCCATTGTATGCCAACGGGTACTACCAGATCTGATCACTTATAAGCATCAGCTGTATATACGCGAAATCTGAATAGATTCAGATCTCACGCATTCAGCTGACTCAGCACTTATTAATTCAGATCTGTTGTTCCCCCTAAATCTGAGGTTCTCCCGAATCTGAAATTTTACCAAATCTGAAAATCCACGTTGTTCCCCCTGAACAGTAGACTCAGATCTAAAGTAAACAAACGCTGTTCAACCTGCAAAATTTTAGCACAATCATAGATTAAGGCAGTTCTAAGTGACAAAGAATATTTCGAAAATACGAAAACTTAGCGTCCGGTAGTGGTTTCGTGAAGATATCAGCGACTTGCTGATCTGTTGGCACATATTCCAGCCGGACGTCCTTCTTGAGCACGTGATCTCTTATAAAATGATGCCGAATATCTATGTGCTTTGTTCTAGAGTGCAGCACAGAATTCTGAGTGATTGCGATGGAACTGGTAATGTAACGCCCAGACATTTTATTATCCACAATTAGAAATTTTAAGAGTTGAGAGATTACATTTAAATGCTATATTGTTGAACTTCTCTTGAATTTTAGATTTTGAGAATAAGTGAAATCAGCCTTCATTGTATTCGAGTTGAGTTTCAGCTTTTCATAATATCAGATGTCACCTTTACGTGAAGTTGAGAATTCAGATGTTAGCTTAATGCTTCAATCAGACTTTTGTTTCAATGATTAGATTTCAAAGTGTTAGAATGAAATTTCATCAGCTGCTTAGCCGATCACTGCAAACCAATTGAATCCTTCCTTTTCAACTAAAATAGTTCGGTTTTGTGCATCAGATTTTACTTTTAAACTAGAGAGCGCTTTTAAAGGATTTCTTTTGCATATGATTAAACGTGTTTATTTCCTAGGCATTTTAAATTCATATATATAGGGTGTTAGCCGCATCATGCATAATAATTTGCAAATTAAAACACTTTCCAAAATATCTAGCGGTGCTCTCTCTAAGAAACCGAGCAAAAGCGCTTCAAAGTTTTGAAGGAGACAAGCGGTGTGTTCGTGAATTGCTAAACTTCATCTGCGATTGTGTTAAAGAATCCAGGCAAGTAAACTCTGTTTCTTCCTCACTCAGTGAAAGAATATATTCAATTTTGTTTGCATGATGATTGATTTTTAAAGTATGGAAGATAGCTACGGCTGTGCTTCAAAACCAGAAAAGTTCATGCTGTAAGAAATTTTAGAAAATGATTTGATGATATTCGTCCAGTAGTTTCTTGATTATTCTTCAGATATTTCATCGAAGTAGCTTACAAGTAGCTTATTCGATTAATTTCCAGAAAGGTCCTTGAGATATTTTGATTTCTTCAGACAAAGGAAACCATCGTTATTCATGTTGATTCTTATGGTTAAGTCTGAAGTCTGGTTCTTAAACCACCACAGATATTCTACGTTGAAAATATTCTAAGTATAGATTTCAGCAGTTGCATTGTTTCGCCATCAGCTGTTGTATTTGTTTTGTTTTCAGCAGTTGCATTGTTTCGCCATCAGCTGTTGTATTGTTTTGTTTTCAGGAGTTGCATTGTTTCGCCATCAGCTGTTGTATTGTTTTGTTTTCAGCAGTTGCTTTCTTTTTTCGTCAGTTGTTGTTCTTGTTCAGGTGTTGTCTGTTGTTGCGCTTGTTATGTTCAGCTGTTGCATTTTTTCGTAACCAGCTGTTGCATTGTTATTGTTTAACTGCTGTCAGCTATTGCATTGTTTCATATTCAGCTGTTGCTTTAGTTTGTATTCAGCTGTTGGTTTGTAAAACACCTGAAAGCCTTTGATTAAGTTGTGTTGACGTCTGAGTTGACCAATCCTATTTCATAGTTATAGCTGTTCACTATTCAAACAGTATCCCAAGCCACGTTTGTTTCTTACGCTAACGACATCGTTTCATTTAACACATCTGTTTCAATGTTAGCGGATATCCTTACAGCTGAATTGTTTCTTCTTCCTCGTGACGTCTGTGTTCAGTCAAATGTTACTTGTTCATTTTCACTTCAATTCGAAAGAATTATTCGATTCATTTGACAGATTCAAGTAGTATTTTATATTCAGTTTTCATCTTCGCAAGTATTATAGAGAATTTTCAATGTGTTCCAGAACATCATTGAACAACCAAAAACCAGTAAATCGTACTAGAAAGAAAGAAAACAGATTTATGAAAGAAAGAAAGAGCAGAAATATTATGTTTATGAAAAGTTTTAAGTTATGACTTTGGCAAAAAATGGTCCCCAGAGGAAGGGTGAGTGCGCGGCTGACGAACCGTGTGCCCTTTCAACCAGGAAGGATTAGGATTACGGATTGACGGATCTGTATACCCCTTCACCATGAGCTAAATGCTAAGAGACTGATATCAGGAGTTTGATCAAGCGAATTGGACCAATGTACAAGTGTCTTTGTCATAATTTCAGAAAATAAAAGAAGAGCGCAAGTGTGATTTTAATCACAGCTCTGCATAAAGTTTAAAGAAAATGTTTTCAGAATTTGATTATGTGTTATGCTTTCAGTTTCTTTCAGATTCCTCAGTTGTTCATATTTCGCTTATTTATTCTAAGAGTATTCAGATTCCAGTTATAGTATCGGCTTCTATTGTTTGTATCGCATTATTTCGTTACTTCCAGATTTTACCTGCTGAGCCCCTAGGCTCACTAGTTTTCATTGAGTGTAGGTAATCAGCAGTAAGGAGCTGGATGGAGAGTGCTGATTGGATGATGTGTTTATCATGGACATCAGTTCCGTTGTATTCATCAAACTTCGTTTTGTTATACAGAAATTTCAGCTGTAATGTTTTTGTATTACAACAGACTTCTAAACAGTAGACATCCGTTCAGACTTTTTATACATGTTTGAGAGTGTATTGTGGTTTCGTTTAAAATCAACAGATTTCCATTAGCTTTTGGTTCTAATTCAGCACCTGTTTTTATTCCTATCAGATGTTGTTCCGCACTTTGTTATTACATCCAGTTGTGCATCTAGTTCCGCGTTTTCATTTACCCTCACAGTTGATTGTCTTCATTGTTCACGAATTGTGTTTATTCGCAATCAGCACTTGTTTTTATTCCTATCAGATGTTGTTCCGCACTTTGTTATTACATCCAGTTGTGCATCTAGTTCCGCGTTTTCATTTACCCTCACAGTTGATTGTCTTCATTGTTCACGAATTGTGTTTATTCGCAATTTAACCCAGAAATTTTAGTAGCGACCATTATGTTATCAAGATTGAAATTTTAGACCTTTCAATTTGAACCCTAAACTTCAAATTTTATATTAAGAAAAGTCGGGTCGTTACAGGTATTGTCACAGAGAATAGGAGCTTCGGAAGCATCAATGTCGTAGTCCTTCAACTGGTGTTGAATCCATAAAATCTGAGCACGGCAGCTTCCAGCCGCTAGATACTCTGCTTCAGCTGTTTATGTAGCAATTGAAGTCTGCTTCTTACTAAACCAGGAAATCAATCGATCTTCTAAGAATTGACAAGTCCCACTTGTGCTTCTCCGATTAACTCTACAACCTACGTAGTCTGCATCACTGTAACCAATTAGTTGAAAGCTGGAGTCTTTGGGATACCAAAGACCCACATTGGAAGTTCCTTTTAAATATTTTAAAATACGCTTTACAACAATGTAATGCGAATGTTTAGGCTCTGCTTGAAATCTAACACACATACAGACAACAAACATGATGTCTGGTCTGCTAGCAGCTAGGTATAGCAAAGATCCAATTATACCGCGATACAAAGATACCTCTATGACAGTTCCAGCTTTGCCTTTGTCTAACTTGATTGAGCACTCATTGGGGTCGCTGCTGCTGAGCAATTGTCCATGCCAAATTTCATCAGCAGTTATTTCGTGTATTTTTCTTGATTGATGAAGATTCCATTGTCAAGTTGTCTCACTTGTAATCCCAGAAAGAACGTCATCTCACCCATCATGCTCATCTTGAACTTGTCCTGCATAAACATAATATCATCTACATAAATTTGTGCCAACAGGACATGATCATATTTGACAAATTTAAATAATGTCTTATCGACGGTGCCTATTGTGAAATCATGCTCGATAAGAAATTTTGAAAGTGTATCATACCAAGCTCTGGGTGCTTGCTTCAACCCATATAGAGCTTTATCTAGTTTGTGTACATGATCTGGTTATTTATGATTAACGAATCCAGGACGTTGTGCAACATACACTTCCTCAGTTAAGATGCCATTTAGAAAGACACTCTTCACATCCATTTGAAAGACCTTGAAGTCTTTGTATGAAGCATATGCAAGAAACATGCGAGTGGCTTCTAATCTGGCTACTGGTGCAAAATTTTCATCAAAGTCTATGCCTTCCATTTGTCTAAATCCTTGAGCCACCAGTCTAGCTTTGTTTCTAATTACTACACCATCCTCATTCAGTTTATTCCTAAAGACCCATTTAGTTCCTATTACTGAATGATTAGTAGGTCTAGGAACTAATTGCCATACATTATTTCTCTTAAATTGGCTAAGTTTTTCTTGCATAGAGTCTTTCCAGCTCGGGTCAGCTAAGGCTTCTTCTATCAGCTTTGGTTCTATATGTGATATGAATGCTGAATTGAAATACTCATGCATAAGCTGGCCTCGTGTGCGAACAGGAGAGTGTACATTACGTATGATCTGCTTAGGTGGATGATTTCTATTCCACAAAAGATCAGATCTGATTGGATTTGATCCTTGTTCAAATTAGATATTTGATTGGTTGGCTTGATCTTGATTTTCTGATTGATAAGGGCTTCGTTCCAGATTTGGATCAGATACCAATTGATATGAGTAATCTTGTGCATTTGTTGCTCCATCACCAGCAGCTGGCACACTAGACGAGATCTGTTCCTGTTCTTGTTCGACGTTAGTCAAATCAATGACTACTGGGTTACCTGTCAGATGTGCGTTATCTTGTGGTGTGTCCAGAGGTGGTTGGGGATCAGCTGAATATCTTTGTTGTGGCACGTCATCATCTGATTCATCAAGGCTGGTTGATTCCAGACCTGAACACAACTCATTTAAGCTCGCAGCTGAGTTAGAGACGAAACTGGTTTCGTCGAACACCACATGAGCTGATTCTTCAACCGTCAAGCTCCGGTTGTTAAATACTCTGTAGGCTTTGCTCACAGCTGAATTTCCGAGAAATAAACCTGCATCAGATTTAGCATCGAAAGCAGTTAGGTGCTTTTCACCGTTATTGTGATTGAAAAACCTGCACCCAAACACCCTGAAATAAGATATATCAGGTTTCTTGCCACTACAGATCTCATATGGGGTAACGCCATGGTTCTTATTAATCATAGATCTGTTCTAAGTGTAGCAAGCTGTGTAAAATGCTTCTGCCCAGAATTTTTGAGAAATACCGGAATAAGCCATCATAGATCGAGCAGCTTCTTTTAACGTTCAGTTTCTCCTCTCAGCTAAACCGTTCTGCTGAGGAGTTCTAGCTGCTGAAAGCTCATGCTTAATTCCAATGTCTTCCAGATAAGAGGATAGCTTATAATTTAAAAAATCAGTACCTCTATCAATTCTTAACCGGTTGACAGTACAATATTTGTCATTTTGCAAACATTTTAAAAGATTAATCATCTGGTCAGTGGTCTGATCTTTTGGTTTTAAAAACAACACCCATGTAAATTTTGTAAAATCATCAACAACAACCAGGGTGTAATTCGTTCCCCCTAAGCTGGTTACGGGTATAGGACCACAAAAATCCATATGTAAAATCTCTAAGTTTCGGGAAGAATGTTGACAGTTTTTCTTTTTAAAAGTAGATCGAATCTATTTACCCAGCTGACACGCAGCACAAATATTGTCCTTAGAAAAATTTATTTTGGGCATACCAGAAACCAATTCAAGCTTACTCAATTTGGCAAGTGTTTTAATGTTCAGATGGTTCATTCTATGGTGCCACAGCCAGCTCTTAGAAGAGTCAGCTGCTAGAAAAATCTGTTCAGACCTCATCTGATCTGACCAGTTGACAATGTAGGTATTCCCCGATCTGTTTCCTACCAACACTGTCAGACCATCAGAGTTCTGAACTGTACATGTATGATTTTGAAAGTTAACTGTGTAACCATTGTCACACAGTTGACTTATACTTATAAGATTATAGCACAAATTCTCAACGAGTAAAACATAGATATTGAAATGTTACCATGGGTAAGCTTACCCTTACCCATAGTGTTTCCATGTGAGTTATCACCAAACACGATCTTAGCTCCTTTGTGCGGTGTCAAATCTGATAGCAGCTTTGGATTTCCAGCCATATGTCATGCACAGACGCTATCCTGACACCAGATGATAGATTTGTTAGGATCAAGCGCTTACCACTAGGACAAAAGCTATAGCTGTTAGCCAAGGTGCAACTTTATTTACTTATAGTGTGGCAGCACAGAGTGCACCTATTATGTGCGTTAGGGTTGGACTGTTAGGTCCATGAGTCAGGGGAGGTGCGTGTCTAACTACTGGTGCTGTCTCAATTCCCTTAGAGATCAGTCTTACTCTTTCCCTACCGCTGGCCCTATCCCCAGTAGAGATAGTATTACCCGTTAAGATCTGGCATCACATTTTTACAGCCCACATGGCCAAACAGATCAAGCGGCGCAACGTCAGCAGCTTAACGTACGAAAACTTCCCAGGAGGTCCGGGGAAAGGGTGGAAAGGGGGGGGGGGGGGGTTGAATGAACTCTTGGTATTTTAAAATTTTCAAATTTTCAAATTTTCAAAACCTTTAAAATAGTTTTACAAGCGTCTCGCTTAACTTAAATCCGAGTTACCAGATTTTAGGTATCTCAGTTTAACTGCCGATCTCTTGGCTAACAAATATTGTGCGGAAATAATCCAATCGATCAGTGAACAGTAAAGCATTAAATAAATACGTTAAGTAAAAGATTAAGGTCGAGAGTTTGTTTTTGGAAGTTCGGATATAAATATCCTACGTCTCCCCTACTTCCTTTTCAGGAAGGTTTCACTAGAAGCTTTGATGAATACAGTCCTTCTGCAAACACCCGATCACCGAGCCTCGCTCCAGGTGAACTACTAGCAACACCAAACAAAGAGCAGTCGTAGCTGCTGTTTACAATACTTGTATTTTTCAAACGGCTTTTCGACAGTACGTTTGTTACAGACTCAAATGAATATAACAATGGAATACAAATCTATGAGACTGTAAATCCTCTGATTTTTATACAATAAATTTGATTCAACTAAGTGAATCAGAGGATGACTCGAAGGTATTTTCTATGGAGATCAACACTTATGTTCTTCGAGTTGTATGAGCTTTTTGAGAATAGCTTCAACAGATAGCAAGCTCGAGAATGATTGAGATAGAAAAACAAGAGTAACGGCAAGAAATTTTAGAGCAAGAGTGTTTCTTCAATTCAAGCTTCTGCTATTTATACTCTTCGCTCAACGGTCAATTAATTCTGTAAAGGGAACAAAATCCCTTTTGAATTCTGATAGCCAAGCAACCGTAATCTCTGCTCCACTACAAGGTAAATTGCACACCGTTAGAGCCAAATTGTCGCTTTCCATATTTGGGCAATCACCGTAAAACGTTCTCTGTAAATGTGTACTATTTACCCAAAATAGTACCAACGTTGTCTCCTTAATTCCAGGCATATGTACGATTCAATCTTCACCATTGATTTGCTTCAATTCGAACTGTGATTACGTTTGAATCTATTCGTGTTTGCGCCTGAATGTACTCCATTTATTTCTCTCAACGTTGTTAAGGAAGTTGCAGCTGAAATATGCTTGAAAGTATTTGCAACGACTGGGTGCTTTAAACACTTGAATAATACCAGTAGTTGAAATCTAACCAACGACTGAATGAGCACATATACCAAACGTTGACGTTTCAACTTATCCATACGACGTAGTTTTGTTGTCCGTTGAGAAACACGCAAAAGTTACGACTGATATTAATCATGTGACTATCTTCACCATCGATTGAATATACTTCCTTCTGAAAGAAAATACCCAACTGCTGATCGTAACAACCAACGACTGATTCTACCATCTGCTGATCATTCTACGACTAAATCAAAGACACTGTAGTCAACTACTGAAGGTACTTACTACTTAATTATATATCCAACTGCTGAAATACACTCGCTACTGATGCGAATATACAACTGCTGAAATATGTTGACTACTGAAGTGCACTCCAGCTACTGAATCGATATACTTCTGACATAAGAACCCAACGAATGATTGAATACTAACGACTGATTATGTAACCCTAGATCAACAACTGAATTGCTCTCACGACTGATATAAAAAACCGATACCAGAAACTGATAACTCGTACAAATTCAACCTCTGAAATAAGTAACCCATCAACTGATAGCTTCAACTTAACTTCTGAAATAACCCCGAATATCGAGATCTGATATCTAACAACTAACCTGTTCAAACCAATATTCTGACTTCTTCTACTCAAAAGCTGATATCTAAATAACGATCCAATAACTGAGTACTAGCATCTGAACATGCGGAGTTGTTAACTGCATCGGCTGATTGTCCAGTAGTGACTTGTATTGTTTTGTTATCACCAAAACTAATAAATTTTATCTTAACAATTTCCCCCTTTTTGGTGATGACAAAACTTAGCAGCCTATCGTCTTATATAGATGATCAAAAGATAAAGAAACGCAAAGTCTGCTGCTTTCATTAAACTGAAAAACTGTGCATACAATTTGTACAAAGAAAACTCTAAAAGTCTTTCTTTCCAGTACACCAATACTCAGCACTCCTTTTGAGTACGCCAGTTGGAGGATATGGACCATATCTTACGTTACGCACAGCCGACTCACCACCAGATCTCCTCCTCTTCGATTGACCACTGCCTTGACCTCTTCTTTGACTACCACTAGATCCACCACTGCCTCTGTTACCACTGCTTCCACTAGGTCTATCTTGATCATCCGGAGGCGGCTGAGGACCTCGGCTGCTATCTTCCCCCTTTTTGTCATTACCGTCGCGATTAATATAATCCACAAGTTGGCCCAATTGGTCGGTAAGAATATTGTGATTCTCTTGTGCTTGCGCACGAAAATCCAGAATTTGGTGGGAAATAGCCTCCTTTGTAGCCTCAACATCCTTTCAAACGTCGTCCAGGCCTTTGGCCACAGTATCCACTCTAGCATTGAGCTTTTGCACTTCCTTGCGCACATACATCAAATCAGCAGTAACAGAAGCACGTGAGCCAGAACACCTTTCCTAAATTCATTCAAGCGAATTGTCTGGACATCACTTAGAGTTCTGCCATCTTCTCGAGCACTGTGAATCAAATTTCGCAATGCTTCTTCTAGTTGCCGCAGAGTGTCACTAAGGCCCTGTTCAAGTGTATGGAGCTTGGATAATACATTATTTTGAGAATCATCAATTTGCCTAATATCCTTTTTCTGAGTGTCAAGACGCTCTGATAGAAAGGTCCTGAGATCACCAAGAGAAGCAGAGAGCTCAGTATTAACGCACTCAAACCACTGAATAAGCTGTACTGAACAAAAACTGTGCAAAATTGAGATAACCTCAAAGAAAATATTGTCGGCTGCCGAGAGACAAAACTGGAAACTGGCTCAACAATCGCAAGAGAACTGCAAAAATTAACTGAACCCACTGGTAGCAGTTTCCTAGAGGCAAAGAATTTGGCAACTTCGATGCATACATCTCCCCACCTCTTTTTCAGTAGCTTGAAGAATTCTCTCATGGGAGGGAGAGTGTCGACATATGAAAGCCGGGAGGGGATAACAACCATACTGGATGTAACTTCTCTTGGTATTGGTTTCCAGTAGTCAGCGCAGGGTTCAATAAACCAAGTTCCATCAACCCGCAACATTGTTCTTATCCAGCAGGAAGATTTTGTGTTGATGTTTGATCGGGCAATGACTCCGCCACGATCACGATTTCTTCCTTGAAAAATTTTGGAACAACACGTCTTGTCCCAACGAAGACCGTGTACTAGCGACTGTTCCTTCAATTCTTTCAAAACAAACAAATGTAAGTCTGATAACCAATCTAGAATTTTCACCGGGGCCAAAATTTATCTTTCTAGCCTCCAAAAATTTCTTTATCAACATTTCTCTGTATTTCAGCAGTATATACATTCTCCGTTGAAGGGATACTCCCGTCGACTCTGCTTCAGCCCACGACAACACAAGTTCCTCCTTAGAATAATAAGAATCATCTATTTTTAGATTTGCTAATTGTTGGCGCAGCGGCGGATCCGGATCCCGTTCCCGGGGGCGCAGCGGAAGTTTCAAAATTTGCCCAGGAAACGTTCAATACATAACAAAAATAATGCAATAAAAAGTTTCAAAATTTGACCCAGGAAACGTTCAATACATAACAAAAATAATGCAATAAAACATAAATAGGATGTTTTAGAGCGTCACCTTGCTGGCGTCTAGGCGCCTGGCTCCGACCAGATTCACAAGGAATCTGGCACTTCAACGGTAGGCGGCGGTAGATCTCCTAATCCGGTCCACGACTGGAAACAGGACTCCTTCATCAGTCTGCACTAGAAGAGCTGACAAATTTTACACGAACGGAATCTCCTCATCAACGTGATCGGAACGAGTCCAATCACGTGAGCACCGGCGGCGGGCGGCGGCGCAGCGGACGGCGGGCGGCGCAAGGGCGGTCGGCAACCGTGAGAGAGTAGGGAGAGGAGGGGCGGCTATTGCTAGGGTTTAGAGTTCAAGTGTGTGTCATAATAACCCTAGGACAATAATAAGTAGAAATGTGATGGGCTTGGACCGGCCCAATGGGCCTGGGTCAGGCCCAGGTCCATATGAACATTCGGGTCATTTCCATCACTGTGGCTTCATCAAAACTCCGATCGACGATCTGATCGGACCGATCTACACAGTTTACAAAACTGAGTATTATGATGCGAAAACAATTTTTCAGACCACCTAGTCCAAAATTGCAGTTTAGCCCTTCAACTTTGGGAAATCGCAATTTGACCCCTGTTGACTTCTAGGAAGTCGCACTCCCTAAATTCCTCCTCCTATGCGCAACTCATTGAGATCAGTTTCCGTGCGGAAATCGTGAAGCCAGTACTTGTGTGACCCTCAATGGTTCAGGAATACAGCTAGCCGTGGACCCACAACCATTGTGGCTCCGAAATCACAATTTCGGACTGACCCATCGGATCATGGTAAAGCGCCTAGCAACATCGCCCCATGATGCCCTAGGTATCACTGATAGTGCCTACAAGAACCAGTTGGTCATGGTTAGCATACAGTACGGTCCTTTCAACACATATATCCCGATCAGATCAACGACCATTGGTAAATCGAAAGTCGCTAGAGATCTAATAACTATGCATATATCTTGGAGATCATATAGTGACATCGTGAGTGTTACTAGGTAAACCCATTTACCTAAAATACATCTAGTACTCTGGCCAGAGATTTATCACACTATTATCTCCTCAGATAGCATAGGATATCCACGCATAAAAGCGAGCGGTGAATCCTCGACAACGAAGCATCGACTCCTACATGCATCGGACTCACCCAATCTCGCCACCTAATGACCCCAAATGAGTCGGTAAACGGGTCAAAGTGAGGCACCTATCATGTAGAGTCTCAATGACGTTTCGAGTAGTGAGGACTAATCAGTACAACCAAGGCCTCGGACTTATCCACTCGACAAATGGTAACCACTTGGAAAGTCCGAACGAGGGTAGTTCGATAGATCATCAGGTCACTATCCATCTGCATGCTCAGAACATCACAATGTTCCCTACCAATGAAACATGGTACTTCACATCGCAGATGCTAATCTCAAGCTCTTGCGGCCTTATCCTCATTTTGACGGCCCAATCGACTAGGAACGAGTTCAGAATACACAGTGACTATTAGATGTGTTTCATGATAGCCATCATATCCACTATCACATCTAACTTACACTATAGTGCATCCTAGGTATTTATCCAACACAATTGTTAACATTATAACATAATGAAAATAAAGAATGCCATAAAAGAAATGCGAATTTCATAAATAAATATCGTTATACAAAGAGTCAATAAAACCCACACGCCACAAGTTGGCTAGTTGGGCATCTACTCTAACAATCTCCCACTTGCCCTAAAGCCAACTACTCATCAGACGCAGTCCCATTGTTTCACGATGTTTTTCAAACAACGGTCCTGGCAAGGTCTTCGTAAGTGGATCAGCAATGTTGTCTAGAGAGGCGACTCTCTCGACTGCTATGTCATCCCTAGCCACAATATCCCGGATTATGTGGTATTTCCTCAGTATATGTTTGGATCTTTTTTGAGACCTAGGCTCCTTTGCTTGCGCAACGGCACCCGTGTTGTCGCAGTACATCGGGACTGGACCAACTCCATCAGGGATTACACCCAACTCTTGGACGAAATTCCTTATCCAAACCACCTCTATAGCAGCAGCTGATGCTGCGATGTATTCAGCCTCAGTGTTTGAATCCGCGATGGTGTCTTGCTTGGAACTCTTCCAAGAGACAGCACCACCATTGAGCATGAATACAAATCCAGAGGTTGACTTCGAATCATCCACATCACATTGGAATCTAAAATCAGTGTAGCCTTCCAATTTTCAATTCATCACACCCATAGACCATGAACATATTCTTAGTCCTTCGTAAGTACTTAAGAATATATTTCACGGCCTTCCAATGCATTTGGCCGGGGTTGGCCAGGTAGCAGCTCGTGACACTCAGAGCATATGCGACATCCGGTCTAGTTGAGATCATGTCATACATAATGCTACCTATTGCCGAGGCATATGGCACACGTGTCATACTCTCTATCTCCTCATCAGTCTTTGGACACATAGACTTAGATAGAGTGACCCCGTGGCACTTAGGTAGGTGTGCTCTCTTGGACCCTTCCATAGAGAACCATTTAAGTATGGTATCGATGTAGGTAGCTTGGGTGAGTCCGAGCATCCTTTTCGATCTATCCCGATAGATCTGTATTCCAATAATATAGGATGCTTCACCCATGTCCTTCATCGAGAATCTACTAGACAACCACACTTTAGTTGACTGCAACATTCCTACATCATTCCCAATGAGCAGAATGTCATCAACATAAAGCACAAGGAATGTCACAGCATTCTTAACTACCTTCTTATATACACATGGCTCCTCGGGATTCTTGATGAAAACAAATTCCTTAATTGTTTCATCGAATCTCAGGTTCCAACTTCTCGATGCTTGTTTGAGACCGTAGATCGATCTCTAAAGTTTGAATACATTATGCTCACTTCCTGCAGATGTGAAACCCTCAGGCTGCGTCATATAGATCTCTTCCTTAATGTTTCCATTAAGAAACGCAGTTTTCACATCCATTTGCCATCTCTCATAGTCGTACCATGCGGCTATGGCAAGTAGTATTCTAATTGACTTGAACATTACGACTGGTGAAAATGTTCCAAACTTGGTTCGCATGCATTGAGTCAATCTCAGACTGCATTGCTTCAAGCCACAAATTAGAATCAGCATCGGAAATTGCCTCCTTGAAAGTTCTTGGATCACATCCAATAACTTGATCACTTTGATCATTATCAAGGAGGAAACCATATCTTTTAGGAGCCCTAGGAATCCTTTCAGATCTCTTAGGCGCGACCATTTCTGGTATTGGCTCTTGAGGTGCGGGATATTCACTTGGTACTTCAGTTGGTACTCGAACCTCTTCGAGTTCTACTATCTTGCCTTTTCTATCAAGCAGAAACTCCCTTTCCATAAAGGCATTGCAATCATCAGGCATTGCATTTGCAAAGGAACCTCAAAACGACACCGTTCTAACTAAATAAAACGACGTCGCAACATTCCAACTGCTGGTGACAGATTCCTCCTACGAAACAACCAAAAGCTGGTCGCGCTAAGCAACTTCGAAACGACGACGTAAAGGGACACGTTAGCATTGCTGCCAACAGAAGACGCAAGTGTTACACCCAAAACGCTGCGTTCCAACTTATTGAAACGACGTCGTAAGGAACACGTCATGTTCACTGCTAGCAGCTGATCAACACTACTCAATTCAAAACACTGCGTTTCAACTTAAACAAAACTACGTCGCCTTTCAACAGCAGCTGATTACTCAAACCAACGGCTGGTCACTCGACTAAATCAACTCCTCACAAACGCAACTGCTGATCAACGCTGCCAACAGCAGTCAACACCAAAAAGGTTGACCAACACGTGTCTCTCTCTCGTTAACTCTTGCTTCCAACGCAACTGTTGTCAGCAGGAACCTCTTCAAATGCATCTACTGATTTGCGAAACGACGACGCACCACTAACATCAGCGATCACACCTCTACAGTACTGTTGACTTGCGTTGACATCTGAATTGCGCTACACCAGATTCTAGCGTTAGCGCTACGACAGCGTTTCATCATATGTTCGCGGCCATTCGCTCAACGCACCAGATTTCACCAACACGGCAGCGTTTCACTTCCAAATTCCAGGGAATCAGATCTCTACCGAAATTTCACCAATTCACCTTCAAATCTCAATCAGATTTCACCCAAACGACGGCGTATTCTCTCTCACGCTACTAAACCACGCTGCAAACAACCCAAATCCCAGCGATAACAGATTTCTCCTGTTACTCAGATCTCTCACAAATCTGATCGTTATAATTACTCCAAATGTGAAATCTGACCCAAATTATATACGAAGCCTTCCAAATGAAAGCTGAACAACCAGATTTCTCATGCATAAATCTGAATTGCCTATAATTAAATAATCTCGGGTTATTAACTCAAATAGTCCCGGGCCTTACATTTCTCCCTCTCTAAAACATGAGTTCGTCCTCGAACTCATTGAAACAGAGATGGAAATCGTTGTCTCATGTCATCTTCAACTTCCCATGTAGCTTCTTCAACTCCATGTCGATTCCACTGAATCTTTACCAATGGTATGGTTTTCGTTCGGAGTTGTTTTTCTTTTCGATCCAATATATGAATCGGTTGTTCAAAGTAACTAAGAGTTTCATCAAGTTCAGCCTCATCAATTGGAATCACATGGTCTGTCCCCTTTTTCAAAACACAACGGTAGACGTCTACAATTTGCATATCTGGCCTGTCTATGCTGCGCTGTTCTCATTTTCTGCTGAATCACTTTCAATTTCTTAGATTTCTCTGATCATATCCGATCCCATCTCAGGTACCTCTGATACATCATCCCAAAATAATGGCGAACGACATTTCCTTCCGTACAATGCCTCAAATGGAGCCATCTCAATACTCGTCTGATAGCTGTTGTTGTACGAAAATTCTACAAGTGGTAATGAATCTTGCCATGTAATACCAAAATCTAGTACTACAACTCTAAGCATGTCCTCAAGAGTTTGAATAGTTCGTTCAGTTTGTCCATCGGTTTGAGGATGATAAGCGGTACTCATATGTAATTTCGTACCTAGAGCTTGTTGCAAGCTACTCCAAAAGTGTGAAGTGAATCTCGGATCTCGATCAGATACAATTGATTTTGGCACACCATGAAGTCTGACCACTTCTCGAACATAGAGATCTGCCATTTGATCATGACCATAGGTCATTCGATAAGGAATAAAACAAGCAGATTTCGTCAACCTATCGATAATCACCCAAATCGCGTCGCATCCTCGGGATGATCGTGGCAATTTCGTTACAAAGTCCATGGAAATGTGATCTCATTTCCATTCAGGAACTGACAGATTTTGTAATAAACCAGCAGGTTTATTTCTTTCAGCTTTCACCTGTTGACAATTCAAGCACTTTGAAACAAAATCAGTCACATCAGACTTCATTTGCTTCCACCAGTACTGCTTTCTCAAATCGTTGTACATCTTTCTGCCACCAGGGTGAATACCGAATTTACTTCTGTGGGCCTTGGTTAAAATCTGTTGTTTCAACTCTGTAATATTTGGAACAACAAGTCTGTTATTCACATACAAGACATCATCAGTGCTTACCCGATATTCGGATTGATGTCCAGATCTGACCATCTCAACTAACTTCTGGATATTCAGATCTCTCTTTTGTGCTTCTTTGATTTTGATCAATAACTCAGGTTCCGCACTGATAGCACAAACTCTCATCGGTCAGCTATCTGTCTCAAATAAATATCCAGAAATACAGCAATCTTCTATCAAGCTAGATACACCTACAGTAGTCAAGGACAAGGCACATACCTTTCTACTAAGGGCATCGGCTGCTGCATTGGATTTCCCTGGATAGTATTTGATTTCGCAATCAAAGTCTTTCAGTAAATCAAGCCATAGTCGTTGTCTCATATTCAATTCAAACTGATAAAAGAGATATTTCAGACTTTTGTGATCAGAAAATATTTCAAATTTCTCGTCGTACAGATAATGTCGCCATATCTTTAATGCAAAAACGATGGCTGCCAATTAAAGATCATGAATTGGATATCGGATCTCATCGGGCTTCAATTGTCTCGAAGCATATGCAATAACATGTTCTCCCTGCATCATAACACATCCCAATCCTTGGTTAGAAGCATCACAATAAACAACAAAACCACCATTACCCGAAGGAATTGTCAAACTGGTGTTGTAGTCAACCTCTTCTTCAACTCAAGAAAACTGGCTTCGCAAGCTTCAGACCAAATTAAGGGTGCATTCTTATATGTCAGTTGAGTAATAAGCTTTGCAATACTTGAGAAATCCCGAATGAATCGATGGTAATAACCTGCCAAGACCATAAAACTTCGGATTTCTAGCACAGATTTCTGTCTAGACCAGTTAATCACGGCTTCTATCTTGCTTGGATCAACTGAAATACCATCACCTAAAATAATATGTCCAAGGAATACCACTTTTCGCAACCAGAATTCACATTTCGACAACTTGGCATATAATTTATCATCTCGTAGAGTTCTCAACACAATTCTAAGATGATTAGCGTGTTCACACAAATTCTTCGAGTAAATCAGAATATCATCGATAAAGATAATCACGAAATCATCAAGATATTTCTGAAAGACTCTATTCATCAGACCCATAAACACTTTCGGGGCATTGGTCAACCCAAAAGGCATAACAATGAACTCATAATGACCATACCTCGTTCGAAATGCAGTTTTCGATATATACTCATCTCGCACCCTCAATTGATGATATCCGGATTCTCAAATCAATCTTCGAATATACTGACGAACCTTGCAACTGATCAAACAAATCATCTATGCGAGGTAAAGGATATCGATTCTTTACCGTTGCTTTGTTTAGTTGCCGGTAGTCAATACATAGCCTCATCGACCCGTCCGTCTTTCGTACAAACAGTACTGGAGGGCCCCAAGGAGAAACACTGGGTCTAATGTATCCCTTGGCAATAAGTTCCTCCATCTGTTCTTTCAACTCTCAATTGGTGCCATACGATAGGGTGCTTTCGATATTGATTGTGTACCTGGAATCAATTCAATACTGAAGTCTGGGCTAGTCTTCGTCATATCTACTGCATATATTAGAAATCCTTCTGCTCCCTTCTGCAATAGATTAGTCATAGAAAGAACAGAGACTAAAGGAATTCTGGCTCGTGATCCCTTACCATAAAATTTCCACTCATCAGTTTTCTCAGGTCTGAATCGAACCACTTTCTGAAAACAATCCACTGTTGCCCTGTACTTGGTTAACATGTCTATGCCGATAATACAATCAAAATCAGACAAACCAAGCACAATACAATCAATCTCAATCTCATGACCCTCAAACTGTAGTATACATTTCTGACAGATTTCATCGATAAGATACCCCTTCCCAGAGGTGAAGAAACAGATACTACTTCAGATAAGGGTTCAACAGACAACGCATTTGAGACAACAAAGTGCTCAGAGATAAATGTGTGTGAAGCACCGGTATCAACTAAGACATAAGAAGGATTATTACAAAGATAGCAATTACCTGCAATCACATCATCAGGGGCTGCTTGTGCTTGCTCCTCAGTCAATGCAAACACTCGTGCTTGCTGCTTAGGAGGTTGGCTCACTGTCTGGCTCCCTCCCTGTCTACCCTGATGCTGAATCTATGGTTGGAATGAATGCACAGAAGATGCTTGCGTTTCTGGCGGTGGTAATGATCTCGATGCTCTAGTATTCTGTGAACTTCCAGAACCACGTTGAGGACATATTCTCGCAAAGTGTCTAGGTTGTCAGTAATGTGCCGACCTCCACATTTGGTACAATAATCACTAGATTTTTGTCCAGCTCTCTGTTGTTTAGATTCATTCGAACTAGAAGAGACTGGTACCTGAACGTTTAAACTATTTTCCTTTTCCTTAACGAAATTTTTCTTTCCACTACTGCTGCCTCCAGTATCAAATCGAGGGGGTGGTGGAATCTGTTGTTTCTCTTGAGGTGATCTCACGGATAGTGGCACAAACTGTGCTCCTCGTTTCCTTATTAATCCTGATTCAGCTCCCTTTGCATGATTCAATGCATCAGCAAAGGTATTCGGTCGCCCTGAATTCACCAAGATGAACACATCGGGATTCAGGCCATTTATGAACTGATCGGCTTGAGCTTCATCGCTAGCAGCAACGTGCGGAGCAAATTTGAGTAAACTTGTGAACTTGGCAACATATTCTTTGATGTTCAGCTACCCTTGTCGTAAATTTGCAAACTCTGCTCCTCTGTCCTTTCGATAAGAAACTGGAAAGAATCGTTGATAGAAAGCAGCTTTGAACACAGACCAAGTAACAACAGTACCTTGGTTTTCAAACGCTTTCTTCGTCGCTATCCACCAGCTCTTAGAAAGACCGTGTAGTTGATGAATTATCAATCTCACCCGACGGTCATCGGTATAATCTAACGCTTCGAATAACTGTTCTATATATTCTAACCAGTACTGCATTTTCGGTTCCTGTCAGTGTTGGCGGTTTGAAGGACTGGAATCATTTCAAAAGTGTTTCCATCGGAGTTTCGGTTGCATTAAATGCATCAGTCAAAGTACTACCCTGCTCTGTTCGCGGAACTGTTCCTGTCTGCCGGTAGTTGTTCGTCGAGGAGGCATATCTAAGAATCAAACAGGTTTGTTCATAATTCCTCATCATATCGATAACAAATCTGAGTCCCTCCTCTGATTAGCACACATGAATGTGCTGCTTCTCAAGAGATCGAGTTCTGATTCATACTTCGTTTAATACATGCTACTACTCAATTCAGATTTCAGATAGCATGTAATTCTGGAGTCTGTTCGGCATACTCTTACCATTTAATCACACAATCATGCGATATAAATTCCAAACAGTAAGACATATACCATGTGAACATATAATCAATCATAAATCAATCAAAAGACTCTATCTACCCTCTCATCTAATTCAATCCAAGAACTTAATGAGCTCTGATACCACCTGTTGTGAGGATCTCTTCCCACAATTATTCTAATCTCGTCTTATGGGCGATTAATTAAGATAAACGAGTTACTCAAGTGAAATCTGTATTTTTTTCCGTAAAAACTGGTCATGTAAAAACAGAACAAATAATAAAAGCTTCTCATTTATTCCTCAAGATCTGGTTATTTATAAACAGAGCATATAATGTACACAAGGTTACAATACTCTATGTTCGCTATTATAAAGACTAATCCACTAAATACAAAACCAGATTTATCAAAGCTAGTTCTACGGGTTAAAAGTCTAAGCTAAACAAGATCTCTCGTTGTTCTCAAACTTCGCCCCTCTTCTAGGTAGTGTTCTACGGGTTAAAAGTCTAAGCTAAACAAGATCTCTCGTTGTTCTCAAACTTCGCCCCTCTTCTAGGTAGTAAGCTCTCACTACCTCTGTCCAGTCAAACCAGCTTCTTCCCATCTGTTGTCATGCACACATACAAAACAAAACAACAGCCGGATAAAATCCGGTGAGAAACAATCTCAGTATAATCGACATATACATGAAATAACATACAGCAGTTCATATCAAAACTAACATATCAATCGAAAGGAAATGAACATATCGTATATCTTCAGACTAAGAACTGATTCAATCTCATATCAATTCCATCAAGATTCGTATACGATCTTGACATGGATATCCATCTAACAAAATCACTCTGACTTCGAAAATAAGGTCACCTCAGACCTTGGCATTAGAATCAATTCATTTTCTCTTCGTATCATATAATCACATATCAAATAAAGATCCACTACCTGTGATGGATTGACAACATAACTTCAAGTTCTAAATTAAGAACAACAGTTATAAAGTATGTGATTTGGCGGGATAAATCAAGAATTATCATTCTAGAGTATTCAAGTCCCTGACTCTCATGTCAAACTATACCTCATTTTGCTCTGTTTTGGACTGCTTCTAATTTCAAAGCAAAGGCCTTGTCGTAAGGATTCCAGAACAACTTACAGAATCGAATTCTAATGTCTAGAGCAAAAATTACAAGGATTTGAATTCAATCTAATTTATAGGAGAATGTCTCTGTTTTCTGCAGAATTCCCCAGGCAATCGATATGAATTCCACGTGTCATGCTTAGTATTTACATACCAGAATAGGATATATACACACCCCTTCCAAAACATCTGGAACTAACGCTTACATAATCCCTCAACTGCTTATTCGAAATGATCAGACATTACAGAAGAAGTTTTATGACTGATTCTCACTGTTTACTCTTCAACGGGATCAGCAGCAATCATCAGGCATTGCATTTGCAAAGGAACCTCAAAGCGACACCGTTCCAACTAAATAAAACGACGTCGCAACGTTCCAACTCCTGGTGACAGATTCCTCCTGCGTAACAACCAAAAGCTGGTCGCGCTAAGCAACTTCGAAACGACGACGTAAAGGGACACGTTAGCATTGCTGCCAACAGCAGACGCAAGCGTTACACCCAAAACGCTACATTCCAACTTATTGAAACGACGTCGTAAGGAACACGTCATGTTCACTGCTAGCAGCTGATCAACACTACTCCATTCAAAACACTGGGTTTCAACTTCAACAAAACGACGTCGCCTTTCAACAGCAGCTGATTACTCAAACCAACGGCTGGTCACTCGACTAAATCAACTCCTCACAAACGCAACTGCTGATCAACGCTGCCAACAACAGTCAACACCAAAAAGGTTGACCAACACGTGTCGCTCTCTCGTTAACTCTTGCTTCCAATGCAACTGCTGTCAGCAGGAACCTCTTCAAACGCATCTACTGATTCGCGAAACGACGACGCACCACTAACATCAACGATCACACCTCTAAAGTACCATTGACTTGCGTTGACATCTGAATTGCGCTACACCAGATTCTAGCATTAGCGCTACGACAGCGTTTCATCATATGTTTGCATCAATTCACTCAACGCACCAGATTTCACCAAAACGGCAGCGTTTCACTTCCAAATTCTAGGGAATCAGATCTCTACCAAAATTTCACCAATTCACCTTCAAATCTCAATCAGATTTCACCCAAACGATGGCGTATTCTCTCTCACGCTACTAAACCATGCTGGGAACAACCCAACTCCCAGCGATAACAGATTTCTCCTGTTACTCAGATCTCTCACAAATCTGATCATTAACTCAACATTTCCAGAACTTCCAGAATTACTCCAAATGTGAAATATGACCCAAATTATATACGAAGCCTTCCAAATGAAAGCTGAACAACCAGATTTCTCATGCATAAATCTGAATTGTCTAAAATTAAATAATCTCGGGTTATTAACTCAAATAGTCCGGGGCCTTACATCCTTAGGAATCTCCGATAGATTAGTCAAACCTTACACTAGTAGTTCAAATGTCTCTGCAAACAATTCCTCAGAAATTTCTACCAGTTTCCCAGCAACTGTATTGTCAGATCTCTCACAAATCTGATCATTAACTCAACATTTCCAGAACTTCCAGAATTACTCCAAATGTGAAATATGACCCAAATTATATACGAAGCCTTCCAAATGAAAGCTGAACAACCAGATTTCTCATGCATAAATCTGAATTGTCTAAAATTAAATAATCTCGGGTTATTAACTCAAATAGTCCGGGGCCTTACATCCTTAGGAATCTCCGATAGATTAGTCAAACCTTACACTAGTAGTTCAAATGTCTCTGCAAACAATTCCTCAGAAATTTCTACCAGTTTCCCAGCAACTGTATTGATAACCACACCATCCCGGACTAAAGCATTCTCAAAAAATTCGATCAATGAAGCTTCATAAATTACGGCGGGACAACCCAAAAATCCCTGTAGGCCAGATTCCGTTAGGGATTTAAACATAGAAACCATACCTGGGTTTTCCATGGCCAAAACAGATTCAAAACTGACATGAAGAGTGTTGGTGTAATATGAAGGAAGATGCCATTTCCGAAAGTTGAAAGTGTGCGAGAGATTGCCTGAAAAAGGGTTGCAAGAGAATACACAGGGAATACGAATACGCAAGAGATAAATATGCAAGGTAAGTGTTAGTGAAAGATGAAACGCCGTAAATAACTATGGAAAGCAAAAAGGTGCAAGAGAGAGAGGATGTAGATGTGACGTTTTGCATGTTGACAACACGTGTCAAGCATTCGATGGCGCGTACAATTTTGGAATTATTTTGAAAATATTTTCAAAATATTTTACTCGTACAATGTAAAGGTTTTCAAAATATGTTAAACGTACAATATAAAAAGAATAAATTAAAAAGACTCGCGCCAATTTTGATATCGCCACAGCTGGTACAGCGATTGAACTAACATCACTGCTGATTTATTGTATCGCTGAGGGGTGGCAAGATCTGATCACAAATAAGCATCAGCTATGTATATGTAACATCTGAGTGTGTCCAGACGTTGCATATTCAGCCGACGTCGCGCTTAACAATTCAGATCCTGGTTCCCCCTACGACTGATATCCTCCAACGCAATATGCTTGCCTCAGCTGATAGTCTTCGCGTTCCCCCTGAACAACAGACTTACAGCTGATTTAAGCAACGGCTGACAACCTGCAAAATTGTTAGCACACAGAAAAATCATGGCAATTCAAGAAGACCTAATATGTTTCTAAAATAAGAAAACTTAGCGTCTGGTAGAGGCTTTGTGAAGATGTCAGCAACTTGCTGCTCAGTCGACACATACTCCAACCAGACATCTTTCTTTAGCACATGATCCCTGATAAAGTGATGCCTGATGTCGATGTACTTTGTTCTTGAATGCAGCACAGGATTCTGGGTGATTGCTATCGCACTGGTGTTGTCGCAGAGAATAGGCGCTTCAGAAGCATCAACTCCATAGTCCTTCAGCTGATGTTGTATCCAGAGGATTTGAGCACAGCAGCTACCAGCTGCAAGATACTCCTATTTAGCTGTTGACGTTGCAATGGACGTCTTCTTCTTACTAAACCAGGAAATCAGTCGATCTCCTAAAAATTGACAAGTACCGCTAGTGCTCCTGCGATTAATCCTGCATCCTGCGTAATCTGCATCATTATAACCAATTAGTTGAAAGCTTGAGTCTTTGGGATGCCAAAGACCCACGTTGGAAGTACCCTTAAGATATTTCAATATTCTCTTCACAGCTATGTAATGCGATTGCTTTGGCTCTACTTGGAATCTAACACACATACAGACAGCAAACATGATGTCTGGTCTTCTAGCAGTTAAGTATAGCAAAGAGCCTATAATACCTCGATAAAGAGATACCTAAATGGCAGTTCCATCTTCGTCTTTATCTAGTTTGATTGAAGAGCTCATAGGGGTCGCTGCAGCTGAACTATTTTCCATGCCAAATTTCTTCAGCAGTTCCTTCGTATATTTTTCTTGGTTAATGAATATTCCATTTTCCAGCTGTCTAACTTGTAAGCCTAGAAAGAACGTCAGCTCCCCCATCATGTTCATCTCAAATTTATCCTGCATAAGCTTCGAAAACTTCTGGCACAATTTGGGGTTAGTTGACCCAAAAATAATGTCATCAACATATATTTGTACCAGTAAGACATGATCAGCTTTAACAAATTTAAACAGAGTCTTATCAACTGTGCCTATCGTAAAATCATGCTCAATAAGAAATTTTGATAGTGTGTCATACCAAGCTCTGGGTTCTTGCTTCAACCCATAGAGAGCTTTATCCAGTTTGTAAACAAAATCTGGATGAGTATGATTTACGAAGCCAGGAGGTTGTGCAACATACACTTCCTCTGTTAAGATGCCATTGAGAAATGCACTCTTAACATCCATTTGAAATACTTTAAAATCTTTGTATGCAGCATAAGCTAAAAACATGCGAATGGCTTCTAATCCAGCTACTGGTGCAAAGGTTTCATCAAAATCTATACCTTCCATTTGTCTAAATCCTTGTGCTACCAGCCTAGCTTTGTTTCTAGTAACTACGCCATCTTCATTCAGTTTATTTCTAAATACCCATCGAGTTCCTATGACTGAATGATTAGAAGGTCTAGGTACAAGTTGCATTACGTTATTACGCTTAAACTGATTTAATTCTTCCTGCATTGCATCTATCCAGCTGGGGTCAGCTAAGGCTTCTTCTATCTGCTTGGGTTTTATATGAGATATGAATGCTGAATCAAAATGATCATGCAATAGCTGGCCTCATGTGCGAACAGGAGATTCAAAATTACCTATGACTTGCTCGGGTGGATGATTTTTATTCCACCGAAGATCAAGTCCAATTGGATTTTCTCTTTGTTCCCCCTAAGTCGCTGGCTGGATAACAACTGGATCAGCTGACGCCAATTGATGTTTATCGTTGATGGATTGTTCGTCTGAATACAGTTGTTGTGTTTGTTGGTCCAGATGTGAGCTAGGATCATCTCTTGTATCAGTTGTAGGTCTGGATACCGATTGATGATTGCTTGCGACTGGTTGTCCAGACGTTGGTCTTGATACCGATTGATATGATGTGCTCGCATCTTGATGTCCAGCTGTTGATGTAGATGCCAATTGATAATCTGTACTGGCAGCTGGTATTTCAGACGGTGGTCTTGAAACCAAATGAGGAGTGCTTGTGTCTTGCACATCAGATGTTGGTTTATGAATAGTGGATCCTGCTTGTGCAACATCTGATTGAACAGCGTCTGGTTGAGCAACATATGGTTGAGCGACGTCTGGTTGATCGTTGGTCGCTTCACCTCCAGCCGCTGGCACACTAGTAGAGATCTGCTCCTGTATAGGATCATCGTTAGTTAAATCGATGACTACTGAATTACCTGTCAGATCTTGTTGGGCGATGTTGTGCATTGTTTCCACTGCTGGTTGTTCTTCAGCTGATTGTCTTTGTGGCACGTCATCATCTGAGTCATCAAGACTTTTTGATTCCAGATGTGAGCACAAATCATGTAAGCTTGCAGCTGAGTTTGACGGCCCAATCGACTAGGAACATGTTCAGAATACACAGCGACTATTAGATGTGTTCCATGATAGTCGTCATACCCACTATCACATCTAACATACGCTTTAGCTCATTCTAGGTCTTTACTCAACGCAATTGTAAATCATTACACACATAATGAAAGTAAAGAACGCCATATAAAAGAATGTGAATATCATATATAAAGACTGTTTCATACAAGAGTCTATAAACCCACACGCCACAAGTTGGCTAGTTGGGCATCTACTCTAACAAACTCAACAAAAAGTTTCCTATTCTTTGAAATTGCAACACCGTCTTAAGATGATTCCAGTGCTCTCCTCTGTTCTCAGAGTATATCAAAATGTCATCTATGAACACTATTACAAACTGATCCAGATAAATTTGGAACACTCTACTCCTAATCCATGAACGCTGAATGTGCATTCGTAAATCCAAATGGCATAACTAAAACTCGTGTTGACCCTAATGCATTCCGAAGGAAGCCTTGAAAATATCCACTTCTTTAATCTTCAGTTGGTGGGGTCCAGGTCGAAACAGATTCTCTCGGGATGTTTTGACTTCTACTGTCCTTAATTTAAAATCAATAACTATTCCACACTTAGTTAACCAATACAATTTCCCAAAATTAAATCAAACTTATACATGGGTGATATGATTAGGGCAGTAGCCGCTAAATATCCTTGGTGCCTAATCTCTATGCTACGAAATATACGATGCGATACAAGTCTCTTTCTCTTGATGGTATAGTCTCACAATAACCTATTGATAATCGTTTAGGTTCTATGAGAAATTACTTAAACAAAAGATTTTGATATAACTAACAGGTTGTTCCCAAGTCTAACAAGCAATACAAGGCATACCAACATTATAATAATATTACTTGTGGCCCATGCGGTAACTGGATTCGCTTGATCTTCCGTCACCACGCGCTCTCTGCTGGTTATAGTCTTCTTCAATTTAGGGCAGTCCATAACAAAGTGTCCTGGAGCACCACAATTTAAGCACACACCCTGTCCATCTCTACACTGATCATCATGCTTCTTGCGGCATTTTGGACCAAGACGGTTTGTTGCTTGTCATAGAAACTGAGTTGAGTGGTCAAGGTTGTTGCCCTTGTGGTTTCTGCTGATCTGTATTTGGTTGCTTGGACAACCTTTGGTCTCTGAGCTGAAAATCCTGGCATTTTTGTTTGCGCCTAAACCTCTTATGAGGGTCCTCATGGCTAGATCAATTTCCTGAAGATTGAACATTCCCCTGACTCTATTGCCCTACCGACTGTTCGAACAGTGGTAGCATTATTACTAAAATGCATGCATTTCCATTTGAGCTGACATCTTTTGTGGTGTTCTCCATTCTTCCTCTACCTCTACCTCTTCCTGAAATATCTGAATTCAAGCCCAAATCCACCACATTAACATCGAGAAGGAATACTTTAAACTTTAAATTAAACTTTACTCTATAAACTGAAAATAAAAATCACGAACTGGATAAGTGGCAGACGTGAAATGTCTCAGACTGGAGGCAAGTGTTTATCTCAAGGACCATGCTCTGATACCATGTTGTGACGCCCTAATCCACCATTTATTTCAAAAAAATCTTGAAATCTCACAGAAAAATGCACAAATTTTTCAATTTTTTGTAATTTTAAAGAAAACAACGTTCAGGGATGGTTGTGTGACGGAAGGAATGATTCAGCTCACGCATAGCCAAACAGATTAAGAATTTCAATGCAAGAACTGGTGACATTTACGTGTGCTGAACACACACGGGTTGGGAAATAGTAATTGTAATAATGTAAACATTCAACACAAACAGCTTGTGGGCTGTATCAGCTTAGAGGGAATAAAACCAGAGTACGAATACTACATAAAAATCTTTTGATACAAATAGATGGAAATCAGTTTAGGACACTTCAAAACGTAACATTTTGTTACAAATTTTTTTCACAAAAGGATGCAGCCTGTAGCAGCACGAAAACACTGGTCTTTCGATATACACACATCCCCGATCTGTTCCAGCTCGCACCACCTGGCTTTCATGACTCCTCACCTGCAACCATGAAAACTAGTGAGCCTAAGGGCTCAACAGATAAATCTGGTAATAGCAAAGCTCCACAAAAACATAACATAGTAATTAAAGTTAAGGAATTGAACATTAAGCATAAATTTCTTAAATTTTCTGGGGTTAAAAAATAACCAATTAAAATTTTCTGTTGAGATGTGGCGCAGAAGCTCTCCTTAGGTCGGTTCGCTTGATCAAGCTCATATGGTATCATGTGTATAGGGAATAAATCCCAAATTGTACTATGTAAAGGTATATAGGTCTGTCAACCCATAATCCTGGTCCTTCCTGATTGAAGGGGCACATAGGTTCGTCAGCCAGCGTCCTCACCCTTCCTATGACTTTGAAATAATTTTCCTTAAAATATAAGAACTATGGCAGGGAAACTTTTGTTATTTCTCATTCATATTTCCATATAACAGTAAAACATTGAGCTAATAGATCACACACTAGCGGTTCGTTGTTTAATAAAAACTCTGTTATTTTTTGAAAAGATTCTTGGGTGTATGACGGAACACAGTTGAAGAAATTCTGAAATCAGCTCATGATAGAAAACTTATCATTGACGTAAAAGTAGCTCTGAGTGAGCAGAACAGATTACGAGCGTAAAAGCATCTCGGAGAAGCAAACATCTTACGAGTGTAAAACAACTCTTGGTGGAGAAAAACAGCTTACGGGTGTAAAAATAGCTTGGGGAAGAAAACAAATTACGGCTGGTTGGTCAACTCAGCTTAGGGTAGTCAGACCAGATTGCGAGCTAATACAAGCTTGGAGGGGGAAAACAGATCGCGATCATATCGGAAAATTGGATCACGAGCGGGCTGGACAATGAAACCAGATCGCGATCGAGATGGACAAGGAAACCATCTCAGAAGCGGGTTTAACAAGGGAACCAGCTCGGAAGCGGGCTGAACAAGGGAACCAGATCAGGAGAAGTTCGAATAGACTAGCTAAGCTTATCAGGCCAAAACAGAGTTCTAACTTGACCAGCTTTGCCTATCTGCTCAGAACCCCCTCCTTAGCTATCCAGCACGAGCATTGAAAACAGCTGGAAGATGTACGAAACGATTAGCTAAGCTTATCGAATCAGAGCCATATTCCAGTGAGACCAGCTTTCCTATTAGCTCAGAATCTCATCTTTAGATATCCAGCACGAGTACTAAAAATTGCTTGGAGAAGTTCACACTGATTAGTTAAGATTATCGGATACCAGAACAGTATTCTAACTAGACCAGCTCCACCTGTCAGCTCAGAACCTCATCCCTAACCATCCATTACAAATTATTTTCTGCTCAGAGAACTCTAATCTGAAGCTACATGCACACAGCCCAGACATTTAAAAAAAGGACGGCAGCTCCAACTGTCGCAAAAAATCCACTGTAAAACATTTGGGAAACTTTAAAAACCATTTTTGGAACCGCTGAGTGTACAGATCCTAATATCGTTTGACAACCCTTAAACGCTACTCAAAACTCTGAAACAGATGCGAACATAAAGCAAAACAACACATAGAGAAAATCAAACAATACTATGCTTTTGCAGAAGCAGCAAAAAACAGAGTTTACTTGCCTTAAGCTGAACGACGAGTTGTAGAGAACAGCTCCGGCTTGAATATCCCTCGAGCACGATCGGAACGCTTACTATGAACAAAATATTTTGATTAATTTGGGGTTTAGAAATGCACACTCAACGCTTTAGAGGAGTAATTAAGTAGGGCGGGCGTTGCCTGTTGCACGCCAAAGTAATTATTCACACTGGACAGTATTAGGCAGCTAACAGTAATAAATGTGCTCAAAAAGGTACTGGAGGCGTGCTTACGATAGTCATTTTGCTAAAATAAGTTATATATATAGCTGCAGAACTCAGCTCAGGCGAAAGCTGCAATATTAAATGGACAGAAAATAGCAGTTTAATCCCTTCAAAACAAATTAAATTACTCGTGGGTTTACGGATTTTTTGGGCGTTACAACTGCCATCCACTCAAAGGCCCTGCCCCTTGGTCTTAGTGTCTGCACCAATCAAACGTAGTGAGACTAAAGGCTCAACAAGTACAAAATAAAGGACATAAAGTACTAAACAATACAAGCACATGCATTAACATACTTATATTCAAATAGTTTTTCTCAGCTTTAAATGCATAAGAAAAACATCATTCAAATCATTTTCCTTAAAATTCATTAATATACAAATACACTCGTAAATAAAATATTTTCTAGCGAACTCCGTTTATCCACTGTGGTCCCTCAACCTCAACTCGCCTGATCAAGCTATATAAATACCAAGGTACCAGGTTGGAAAGGCACCCCAATACTTTTCTGGAGTCCAATCTTGTCAAGTGTAAATGCACTCCAGTGATTTTCTGAAGCCCAATATGTGTCAAGTTGATATAACCAAACGGAACATCTCCCCTCCACCAAATATATCAGGTTGATATGGCCAAATGAAACGTCTCCTAGCCACCATATCCATCAATTTTGAAGCACCAAAACCAAGTCCCGTCATTCAAAATATTTGCATAATTTTCTCAAATTTCTACCTCAATATCAATCTCATACCTCAAAAGCATCAACTTTTCTTTTCCTCAAAATTTTTGTAATCTTAATAATTCATAAAAAATTCTTGCAGATTTCTTCAACATCGTAATTTAACTTAAAATCATCATTTTAAATTTTCATGACAGTGTGATGCCCAGTTCAGAAAACGCCCAGCTAGCATACGGCGTCCAGTATAGCACACGCTACCCGGTATATTTCACACCTCAACAGCTCAGCTTAGGGCTTATATCACGCACTCTCCTCTCAGCTCACAGTACTCGGATCAACTTAGCTTACGATTGTCAACTAAGCTAACGGTGGTCAACTCATTTATGGTGGTAAACTCAGATTATGGTGCTCACTACGGCTTACGGTGGTCACTTTGGCTTATGGTGCCCCCTTCAACTTACGATGGTCTTTTCAGCTTACGGTGTCCACTTCAACTTATGGTGATCACTTCAGCTTAAGGTGGTCCTTTCAGATTACCATGTCCACTTCAGCATACGATGGTCACTTCAGCTTACTGTGTGCACTTAAGCTCATGGTGTCTACTTCAGCTTACGATGTCCACTCGAGCTTACGGTATCCACTTTAGCTTACAGTGCCCAATTCAGCTTACGATGGTCACTTCAACTAAAAATAGTCAATTCAGCTCTCGACGATCAACTCAGCTCACGACGGTCAACTCAGCTCACGAACTGACATAGCTTACGACCCGACACATTTTATGGCCTCGACAGCTTACGTCCACGACACAGCTTACGAACCGACACAGCTTACGAACCGAGACAGCTTACGGCCCTGACACAGCTCATGACTATGATACATCTTAAGACCCGACATAGCTAATGGCCTCGACACAGCTTACAACCACGACACAGCTTTCGACCGAGCACAACTTATGGCCTCGAAACAGCTTACGGCCCGACATAGCTCACGACCACGGCCCAGCTTACGACCTAAGCAGGGATCAAAACATGGCTGGGAAAATGTTTGGGCCACGTCCGACCTATTCTCCTTCTCCCTCGACATCAACAGCCCTTTGTCCTTGCTCTAAACTGAAACATCGCTCAGCTTAACCTAAACCCTCATCAAACCTTCCCACAATTCCAGTTCCAGGCAGCCTTGTCATGATAAACAGAAGAAGATACACCACAATTGACAACAATTCGATGCTGATAGGATCAATATGGATCAAAACAGGTTTTGGAGCTTTAGAGGTGGGGGGGGTTGAATGAAATCCTTAGATTTTAATTTTAGAAACCGTTTAAACAGATTTTACTATTTCCTTGCTTAACTCGGATCTGTGTTACCATATCTGAGGTATCTCAGTTTAAATTCTGATTTCTCGACTAACAAATAATGTGCGGAAATAAGTCGATCGATCAGTGAACAATATAAATGTAAAAGCGATGAAATAAAGTAAAATTGCAAGGTTCAGAGTTTGTTTATGGAAGTTCGGATCTGAAGATCCTACGTCTCCCCTTCTTCCTTTGCAGGAAGGTTCCACTAGAAGAATTTGATGCACACAGCTTCTATCTACACCCAGTCACCGAGCCTCGCTAAAGATGAACTCCTAGCGATCTCCAACTAACGTAGATACACTGCTGAAATACAAATAACTTGATTTTTCAAACTGCTTCACACAGCAAGTTCATTACAGACTCAAAGATGAATATTACAATGAAATACAATGCTATTGAGTACTGTAGATCTTCTGGTATTTTATCAACAAGAACTGTTTACGAATGTAAACCAGAAGATAACTCGAAGTTTAAACTATGAGGGTTGAACTTGAATGTTCTTCGAGTTGTAATACTGGACTTAGAATATATTTGCAATGAAGAATTCCAGTGAGTATTTGATAGATTTTTTATGACAAAGACTAAACGTCGTGAATCACTGATAGCGTAGAGGAGCAGAAGACTTCTTCATTTGAATTCTTCAGCCTTTTATACTCTTTGTCTTCAACGGTCAATAAATGTAGCCAGTAGAGATATGTTCCTTTGCATATCTTCTTCGTATCATAGCATTTAATGCTCCATTAATACCATACAAATGGTAAACTGCGCTCGTCAGGGAGAAATTGACTTATATACCATAGATGGTAATCATCGTCTCAAGCACTCTGTGTACTGTGCAATTTTACCCAAAATGGCTCTGATCTTGTCTCCTTAAATCCAGGCTTTTATACGATTAAATCATGACCGTTGATTCTCCTCAAATAATTCTTTTATAACATCTGAAGTGGTTCGAAGATCAAGTCTGTTTGATAGAGAAGTCTGAAGTATTTTCCTTTCGTGAAGTGCTATAGACTCTCTTTTCGTTTTGCCATCATATCTGAAATATCTCTGTAACTTTGTCATGTCTGAAATGTTAGCGACTTCTGAAAGTACACTGTTCCTAATAACATCAAAACTGATGAACTCTGATTGCTCTGTAACGATGTTTGAAATGCTGATATCTTCAGTAACTTGAGTAGAGTATGTTTATGCTCTCAAATCTAAATAATACCTCCTGAGTCAATATAACGGAATATGTTACTGAGACATCTCAATCAAGTCTGAAAATACTCTGCTCTAAAATAGATCTCTTACTGTAGCTTCTGAATCAAGTATGAGTCCCTTCAAATCTGAAATACTGTCCCGATAACTGATAAAATCGATTACTCAAATATCCCGATATCTTGAGAACTAAACTCTGAATTCCTCAACACGATAATTGAATACTTGACTCGATATCTGATCAATTATCAAATATTCAACTCAGATGTCAACGCAACTTACCTCAGAACTCTCAAATCTCAAATCTTCAATTCAATGGTATGACGTCAAGGAATCTGTTATCCTCTGCGAATACTTAAGATCAGTTCTTAGTCTTATTTTGTTATCACCAAAACTTATAAATTTTATCTTAACAATTTCCCCTTTTTGGTGATGACAAAACTTAGTAGCCTTTGACTTAAAAGAGACAACAATAAATTTCTCCAAGTCTGCTTATATATATATTCAATAAGAATCACGGTACAAAATATTTGTAACAATAACTGAAAAACTAGAAACTCTAACAATCCATATTCAGATCTATTCATTTAGCCAGTATCTCCAACTTTTCTGCCTAGATCCACTGCTTCCTCTTTTTCGTGATGGCTCACAGCTGCTACCAATACCACCACCATCTCCAGGAGGAGGCTGACCTTGGCCATGGCTGCTACCCACTTCCCTCTTTTTGTCATCATGTCCCTTAATGACAAAGGCTATGAGTTCAGCAAGATTAGTAGTAAGGGAAGCTAATTGTCCCTGTGTTTCCACACGGAATTCCAGTAGATCATTTGCAAATAACAGCCAGTTTATCGTCGAATTCCTTAGATATATCTTTGATCTCTTTACGAATATCAGACAATTCAGTCGAGAAGATGCCACTTTGAGCTCGAATGCCTTGCTTAAACTCATGTACTTCAAAGGATAAGGCAGTCTTCTGAATTTGAACTTCCTGGAGAATGCTTTTAAAGTGACCTCTAAGGTCTTTATCTTGTTGAGTACGAGCATTGGCAGAGGATTTCTCAAGATCATCGATTCTGGATAAGAGATGGTTCTGGATATTGCCAATGCTGCTTTGAGTTCGCAATTTCTTGATGGATAGTTGGGAACTAGAAGTCCGTAGCTGAGCAAACTGTTCAGAGAGATCTGTGGTAGGAGCAACAGTAGTAGGCAAGAGTATCTGTTCAAAAACTATATCAGTACCCAAATAAATGTCTTCTGCATTAAAATGCATAGAGGAATCAGTAGATGGACTCTGATGCGGAGAAGGCAAGGAGATATCTGAATTTCGTGGAGAAAGGCGAACAGAATCTGTAGGAACTGATGCAATATCTACAGCTGGTGTGGTCTGTACACTGGGTTCTGGAGGAACTGAATCTATAATCTGTATACGATATGAGACAGTGTATATTATTCTTCTCGGAATGCTAACATCCCCCATAACTGGTCCAATCAGAACGATATCTGTACAAAAAGTTTTAGAGCCAACCCAAAACAGGCAGCCAAACATAAAATAATGTGTTACCTCTGTACAGATACGAGCCCAGCCCCAAGTTTTAACTGGAGGCAAAGTTGAATCTTGCAGATATTGGACTGGCTCATAGAAGAGGCAAATCGGTGCCATATTGTCCAATGAAATATGTTGAGGCAGCTGTTCCCAGAGATGAGAAACAGTAGCTGCACAACTGCTCACCCAGCGATCGTACCCAGCTTCTACTAACCAAGATCCTCCAACAAACCTCAAATTCCAAATCCAACATGTTGAAAAAATTGTTTTATGATTCCTAGGAATATAAAAGCCACGATCAAAGGCTCCTTCAAATAGCGTTGAACCACACGCCCTTGTCCACTCAAGTTGGATCGCTTGTTTCTACGTCAGCAGCTCTTTCACAGCAGTATTATGAGCAGTGTATAATAAATCGATGATTTGAAGAGCCATAGCCGACAAAGGTTGGCGAAATCTGAAATTTGCTCGATGAGATTCCAAAAAATTCCGCAGCAACATCTCCCTATACTTTGCAAGTATATACAATCTCCGTTGAAGAGCAATCTGAACGGAGTCTGTTTCACCTCACGTTAACACTCTCCTCATTGGCAGCAATACCATTAAGAGATTTCAGAACCGCTAAACGACGAAGGCTGAAAGAACTAACGAATGCAGAAACTTCATCTATCACTTGTTACCTCAACTGGATAAGAAATTCAATATCGCTAAAAATTAATTGAACCATCTCAGGGCCGGATGCCCTTTAACTACGCCTACCCCGACATGGGGCACCTTCCCCTTATCACCTAAAGCAATCTTGGGGAGATTTGCCTTGAAAAAATCCCCGTTCGTGACTCCTGGAATTGAGATGCCATTGCTAAATTTATTTTTGTTGGTTCTGCAGCAAGAACAGATGGCAACATTGCATCACCCGGAATCTGTTGTAAGAGATCCTTGATAGACATTGATTCCTCATCAGTCACAGCAGTCGAGAGCTCAGAGATCTCCATTGTTATATCTTCATACCTTGCTACAACTGGTTCTGCTAAATCTGTTTCTAACTGTGCAGTTGCAGCAATCACTTCTTCAATAATAGTGTCGACGTCATCAACAGAAGTCTGCTCCTTCTGTTTCACAACAACTATCTCCACAGCAGATTTCTCCTAAACAATTTCATCTTCAGAACCAGTTGTCATCCTCAGCTTTCTCTTTGGTGATTTTCGCTTATGAGGACGCTCAACTGGCACAACGGAGATAGGTACAACATCTTGTGCCACTGATATAAGTGCCAAATATTTTTCTTTGGAAACTGCCCTCCCAGATGTTGTCCTTTTCTTTTTGACAACAGTTGCATCAGAAACAGCAGCTGGTAGCTTCTTCGACACAACCTTCTCAGCAACCACTTCCACGAGTACATCTTTTGCGTCCTTGTCAGCAATCGAAGCAGATTTCTTTTTCGACACAGAATTCTTCTTCACAATTTCTACTTTGGCCACTTCAGGCTCATCAGATTCTCCACGAGCATTGATGATTTTGTTCGTGGTGACGTATGTGTTCACCGTCTTGGCAGATATGGATTTTCAAAGGAGGGAAGGTCTTCGCCTCTCCCAAGGTGACCGCAGGATCGCCTTTCAAAAGAACAAAGATATTAGCCGCAAAACCCTTGGCTCTTTTGGTTGTTCTGTCAGCCATATCCTTCAAAACCTCAAAAATAATGTTGCTCCAATTGACCTTAATCCCAAAATGTATCGCTGTCATCATCAAAAATCTTTCGTGGGTTACGGCATCAAAAGAACCAGCTTTAACAGTGTTGTACTTTTCCAAATCATTCAACAAGTGAAACTCAAATTTCATCATCCTCTTCTTGCACGATAACTGAACCGGCGCACCCGACTTAGAGAACAAAAACCTCGCCTGCAAAAATAAATCATTCGGAACTTCAGACAAATCGGTTAATCCATCAGTAGGAAAATTGAAAACGCCTGCAAACCTATCCTCAGAAATTGCTACATACTTCCCGGAAACAGCACAGGTATATCACCATCTTGCACCATAGATGTATCAAAAACTGTTCTAATTCTTGCTCATATAACAAAGAGGGACATCCTAGAAAACCTCGAAGACCAGTAGCCTCTAGGGCTCGGAACATCTGTACCATCCCCTCATTATCCTGAATCCCCAAAACGGAATCTAATTTGACCTGCAGAGCATTGGTGACGAATGCTGAAGCCATTGCGAAAAAGTTTCTTGATCGAGAAGACGCCTGAAATATGAATATTCTGCAAACAAAGAACACTAGAACGCAAGAATACACGAAAGCTTGAAAGTAATTTTGCGCAAAGTAACACAACTGAGAAAATAATCGGAGTAATGTATACAGAGAATGTGAAACGGTGAGATAATGTGGATGTGATGTTTCGTATGATGACAACATGTGTCAATCATCCGTTGGGCTTGAAATGATTTTGACAATATTGCGAAATGATTTTAAAAATTTAAAAAGATTTTGAATTTTAACCGCGAGGGTGAAAAGGTAAAATAGATAACTGGCGCCAAATGTTTAACACGTCACAACCTTAGGAATCTATTTTGATGTACCAGCAGTGGTATTACGGGATCTGATTAAGGATAAGCATCAACTGTGTATACATGACATCCGAGTGTATCCAGATCTCACATATTCGGCTAACTCAGCACGTATTAATTCAGATCTCTCGTTCCCCCTGAATCTGAGGTTCTCCCAAATCAGAATTTTTACCAAATCTGAATTCCACGATGTTCCCCCTGAATAGTCGACTCAGATCCGATAAAAACAGAAGCTATACAACCTGCAATTTTGTTAGCGCACAGACACATCAAGGAAATTCTATGAGACCTAAAATGTTTCTAAAATAAGAAAACTTAGCGTCTGGTAGAGGCTTTGTGAAGATATCAGCTAATTGCTGGTCAGTCGACACATACTCCAACCTGACATCCTTCTTGAGCACTTGATCTCTTATGAAATGATGCCTGATGTTGATATGCTTTGTTCTAGAGTGTAGCACTGGATTTTGAGTGATGGCGATGGCACTGGTGTTGTCACAGAAAATAGGCGCCTCGGAAGCATCAATGCTGTAGTCCTTTAGCTGGTGTTGAATCCAAAAGATCTGAGCACAGCAGCTTACAGCCGCTAAGTACTCTGCTTCAGCTATGGACGTTGCGATAGAGGTCTGCTTCTTACTGAACCAGGAAATCAATCGATCTCCTAAGAATTGACAAGTACCACTTGTGCTTCTACGATCAACTCTACATCCTACGTAGTCTGCATCACTATAACAGATTAGTTGAAAGCCTGAGTCTTTGGGATACCAAAGACCCATATTGGAAGTTCCTTTATGATATTTCAATATACGTTTTACAGCAATATAATGAGATTGCTTTGGCTCCACTTGTAATCTAGCACACATACAGACAGCAAACACGATGTCTGGTCTGCTAGCAGTTAAGTTAGCTGGGAGCCTATAATACCACGATATAGAGATACCTCAATGGCAAATCCAGCTTCATCTTTGTCTAGCTTGATTGAGGAGCTCATTGGGGTCGCTGCTGCTGAGCAATTGTCCATGCCAAATTTCTTTAGCAGTTCTTTCGTATATTTTTCTTGATTGATGAAGATTCCATTGTCAAGCTGTCTCACTTGAAGGCCTAGAAAGAACGTGAGCTCTCCCATCATGCCCATCTCGAATTTGTCCTGCATCAACTTAGAGAATTTCTGGCACAATTTGGGGTTAGTTGACCCAAATATAATATAATCAACGTAGATTTGCACTAACAGGACATGATCAGATTTCACAAATTTAAATAGTGTCTTATCAATAGTGCCTATAGTGAAATCATGCTCAATAAGAAACTTAGATAGTGTATCATACCAAGATCTGGGTGCTTGCTTCAACCCAAATAGAGCTTTATCCAATTTATAAACATAATCTGGATATGTATGATTTACGAAGCCGGGATGTTGTGCAACATACACTTCCTCTGTTAAGATGCCATTAAGAAATGCACTCTTAACATCCATTTGAAAAACCTTAAATCTTTATATGCAGCATACGCTAAGAACATGCGAATGGATTCTAGTCTAGCTACGAGGTGACGTAAAGGTTTCAAATCAATTCCTTCTTCTTGCCTATAGCCTTGAGCTACTAGCCTAGCATTGTTTTGAACTACGTTGCAATTTTCATCTAATTTATTCCTAAAGACCCATTTAGTACCTATAACATTCTGGCAGTAGGTTTAGGAACTAGATGCCATACATTACTTCGTTCGAATTGACTAAGTTCTTCTTGCATTGCTTCTATCCATCTTGGGTCCACTAAGGCCTCTTCTACCTTCTTAGGTTATATATGAGATATGAATGCAGAATTAAAGTACTCATCTATCATCTGGCCTCGTGTCCTTAGGGGTGCAGTAGGGTTACCGATGACCAGCTCGGGTAGATGATTCTTATGCCACCGTAAACCTGGTCTATATGAGGTTGATGCTTCGTTATGAGAGTTGATTCGTTCATCCAGTTCCCCCTGCATTTTGTAGGTATTTCCCGATCTATAACCTACCAACACGATCAGACCCAGAACAATGCATGTGTGCTTTTGAAATTTAACTGAATAGTTACTGTCACACAACCGACTGATACTGATCAGATTGTAACACAAATTATCAACAAGGAAACGTCGTTGACAGTAAAATTATCATGGGTAAGCTTACCTTTACCCACTGTGTTACCGTTTGAATTGTCACCGAAAGTCATCTTGGGTTCATTGCACGATCTGATATCTGTTAACAGCTTGACATCACCAGTCATGTGCCTCGCACATCCGCTGTCCAGATACAACGTTGATTGCTCTAGTGTGGACACCTGTTGTGCCTGCAATCACAAACAATGCAAAATTTGGTACCCTTTGATTTATTTGGGCCCTTGGCTTGATTAGACCTTTCGGGGCCCACACTTGGATAAGCTTAACCACTTTGCCAGTGTGTGCATCAAAGCACATGTGTGGTTCATGTGTGTTCTTTGATCGGGATTGAGTTTGATACATAGTATGTGTGCCATATGATCTGGGGTTCTTGTATCTTGGCCTGTACTGCATGTTCTTCTTAGAATCTTGTAAAAGTTGGCTTGGCTTTTTCCAACCAAATTTGGGTTTATCCCTCATCTGTTCTACTCTTTTCTTGAGCCAGCTTTCTCTGGGCTTCTCAGGATTTTTAGGAATTCGTTGTGTTAGCAATAGCTTGTGAGATCTGTTGTGTCGGTGATTCATTTAAGCAGATCTCTCGCGCCTATAATTAGAAGGGTTGGCTTCATTTTAACTCACCAGTTCCCATACTTAGAAATATTTCCCCGATTGTCGACCTCTGTTTCTTCAACCCTCGTTACTGTTCACCGTGAGCTTCTCCGGTAGATTTCCGTCGACTCCGGCCGTGGTTTTTCACGATTGAGGTAGCGTTGGACTCCTCTTGGAAAGCTCTTTCACCTCGTACCCATTTTAGAGGCTGTCTTTGACTGGAGCGAAAGCACGAAGTTGCTGTTTGTGTTCGAGCTTTTCGAAGTACAGGTAGCTTTCGATCGGGAGTTGCTTTGTCCTTTGAGGAATTAAGGTACGGGTTGAGCTTGTAATTTCAGCAAGGTGACAGCTTGGGTGAATTGTGAGATGTTATATGGTGTATGTTGCTGGTTTTGTTATTGTTGCGCATATGTTGATATGCTTGTTGTTGTCCAGCATGTGCATACACGCATTTTCATCTTTCTTTAGCCATCGTTGCTTCGTTGTTGTTCTGTTTTCTTACCAGGTTCGAGGGCGAGCGGCAATACCGCACTCTCATTTTCCCTGCTGGGTTTTGTTAGTCTCTATGCACCGAGTGGCTAACTACCACAGTGCATAGGTAGGACAACAGCAGGGAAGTTGTTGTTACATCTGGTATTCGGGTGTGTGTCCGGGCGAGTGGTTAGCTACCACACTTGGAACACACCCAGTGGCCACCATTTGTTGCAGATTCAGTTGAGCTATGCATTGATTCTTTGACGTCCATTCTCGGTTGGAGTCATCAGTTGTTGTCCAGCATATCATGCATAGCATCTACCTTTTATTCTTGCTGTTATTTGCTGTTTTATAGTTGCTCTCCGTACTGGGGTTTGACCCCATGTCCCTCCGGGGCTTGGTTTGTTTCCGTGTTTGTGTATTTGCAGGAAACCCAGGTAATACAGCTGGTCGTGGTTTTAGCCCAGCTGGTGGTGCCCCGGGAGGTGGCTAGTGTGTCCCAGTCGCCTATAGCATACGTATATTATGTATCAGTGTTATGCCAGGGGATGCCCTGTGCTTTGTCCTTGTGACCAGTGTTTGGAGTCCGATACATGTTTTCTTGGTACTGTATGCTATTATTTGTTGGCAGGTTGCCTTTTTGGTTTTAAACTGGGATCTTATTTTGAGTATCGCATTATTTTAACTTATATCGTTTTAAACCGTCGGGCCTAAAAGCGAAAATTTTACCCACTTTTTGTTAGCTTCCGCATGTGTTACGTGGTTGTGAGCACGAGGCCTGACAGAGTTGGATTTGAAACTTGTTTCATCAAACACCATGTGTGCTGATTCTTCAACTGTCAAGCTTCGGTTGTTGAAAACACGATACGCTTTGCTCACAGCTGAATAACCTAAGAAGATACCTGCATCATATTTAGGTTCAAAGGCTGTTAGGTGCTTTTTACCATTATTATGAATAAAACATCTGCACCCAAACACCTTGAAATAAGATATATCAGGTTTCTTGCCATTCCAGATCTCATATGGGGTTTTATCGTGCATCCTATTAATCATAGATCTGTTTTGAGTATAACACGCTGTGTTAACTGCTTCTGCCCAAAATTTTTGCGAAACACCGGAATAAGCAATCATAGATCTAGCAGCTTCTTTTAAGTACGATTTCTTCTCTCAGCAAGCCCGTTCTGCTGAGAAGTTCTAGCTGCTGAAAGCTCATGCTTTATCCCTAAGTCTTCAAAATAAGGAGTCAATTTATGATTTAAAAATTCAGTACCGCGATCACTTCTTATTCGGTTGACTGAACAAGAGTTGTCATTTTGCAAACGTTTTAAAAGGCGTATCAGCTGGTCGGTGGTTTCAGATTTTACTTTTAAAAACAACACCCAAATATATTTTGTAAAATCATCAACAACTGCAAGGGTGTAGTTCGTTCCCCCTAAGCTAGTTACGTGTATAGGACCAAAAAGATCCATATGTAAAATCTCTAAGCTACGGGAAGAACGTTTACCGCCTTTCTTTTTAAAAGTTGATTTAATTTGCTTTCCCAGCTGACAAGCGGCACAAACCTTGTCCTTAGAAAAATTGATTTTTGGCATACCAGAAACCATATCATGTTGACTCAATTTGGCAAGTGTTTTAAAGTTTAGATGATTCATTCTTTGATGCCACAACCATCTCTTGGAAGAGCCACCTACAAGGCACAATTGTTCAGATCCCAGCTGCTCTGACCAATCGATTATGTAGGTATTCCCCGAACGTTTACCTACCAATACAGTCAGACCATTTGCACTCTGAACTGTGCAGGTGTGTTGTTGAAACTTAATTATGTAACCCTCGTCACATAGTTGACTAATGCTAATCAAATTGTAACGTAAATTGTCAACAACTAAAATGTCTAAAATAGAGATGTTACCGTGGATAAGCTTACCCTTACCCACAGTGTTACCGTATGCGTTATCACCAAAGACTATCTTTGCTCCTTTGTGTGGAATAACTTCTGATAGCAGCTTTTGATTTCATGTCATATGTCGCGCACAGCCGCTGTCCAAGTACCACAAAGTTGATACATCTACTGGTTCGTACCTGTTGTCCTGCAATCATACAAACAGCTTTTGGTACCCAATTTTACTTGGGTCCAGATCGGATTACCCCTTTCGTGACCCATACTTGAATTACTTTAATAGTTTTTCCTAGTACTAGAGTCTGTGAGAGTCTGTGCAAAACCATAGTGAGATCTATTGAGTTTTGATCATATTTTGACCAATTGGATCTCTCTTAGGCTGAACCTTTTTCCAACCAGATTTTACCTTCTTTGAACTACGCCATGACTGGTTAGGAACAAATGACTTTCGACCAACTTTTTCTTTGTCTTTGTCCAGTTTGTTCTTTAGCCAGCTTGGCTTGGAGTTCTCAGGTTTTTGAAAGCCGATACCATCTTTTCCATTATGGTTCAACTTCTGAGAAGTATGGTCATCATATGTTATTGACTCACATGGGTCATATATCACGTTGGCTTTGACAAAGCTCATCTTGTTGAACTTGTCATACACCAGCTGTGACTGAGTACTTGTTTCTCCTTCACTGCTGTCACTACTATTGAAACCCAAGCCAGTTCTATCACTCGCTGGCTTTTGAATTCCAAACAGCTTATCAATAGAAGCAGAAGATTTTGTCCAGGAGCTCATTGTCAAATTTAATTTTTCAATTTGAGCTTTAAGCTCACTAGATTCATTTCTCAACAGCTCATTCTCAGTCTTCAGCTTATTCAACTCGATTTTCAAACTGTCAGCTTCACCAAGTTCAACAGCACTTGGTTCTACTGAACTATTTTTCAAATCATTGTTTTCAACCTTGACTTCCTCGAATGTATGAGAAAGCTTCCTGTACTCTTTGACCATATCATTTAGTGCACTGATAAGGTCTTCTCGTGTAAATTCAATATTGGAGAAGTCGAATACCTCATCATCAGATGTTTGATCAGCCATGAGACAGTGAACCTCCTCCTGTTCACTATCACTCGATGAGGAACTGCTGGATGAAGAATCTGAATCAGTGTCTGCCCAATTTTTGGTGCTTTCCTCAGCCATCAACACTTTACGATCATTCTTGCGACTGGTCCTCTTATCACCTCGTGTCCTCATCCTTCTGTCTTTGGATCTATCCTTGGATCTATCGACAGTTCTCTCATCTGTCTTGTCTTCTCGCTTGTATCGTTCCTACTTCTTTTCTTCTTTCCCGTATCTATTTTCTTTCTTGGGCCTGTTGCAATCAGCTGCAAAATGTCCTGGACGACCACAGTTAAAACAGTTTTGATCAGTAGATACTTTATCAGATTTATTATAATTATTGTAAGGATTAGAAGGGTTGTAGGATCTTCTCAGGTATTTTCCAAACTTCTTAACGAAGAGGGACATGACAACGTTGCTGAGTTGATCAGTCGTCTTGCTAGTGCTTGGAGAGCACTGTTCAGTAGTTGTAGCAGCTAACGCTGTGGTTGGTTGGGATGTTGAGGGTCCAGCTTCTGCACTTTGTTTCTAACTCGAACTCATACGCTTTGAGATTTGCAAAAAGATCATGCAGTTCCAGTTTGTTAAGATCTTTAGATTCCCTCATCGCCATCGTTTTCACGTCCCACTCTCTGGTAAAAGCTCTCATCACTTTCACGATTATTGTACTCTTTTCCCAAGCTTGTTAACTCAATAACAACAGCGCTGAATCTTTCATCGAATTCTGTCATGGTCTCTCCATCCTTCATCTTTATTGACTCGTACTTCTGCTGAGCCATAGTTAACTTGTTTTCTTTCGTCTCATCATTTCCCTCGCATATTTGAGTCAGCTTTCCCATATTTCCTTGGCAGATAGCGCAGGTCTTGATTATACTGAACATGTTTTTGTCCAGCGTCTTGTAAAGAATATCCCTGGACACATTGTCCAGATTCGCCTTCTTCTTGTCCTCATTTGTATATGCATGTCTGCTGTTTTCCAGAACTGAGGCTCACCACCTGATATAGCAAAGGCTAGATTTGGCTTCATTATCTTCAATGGTCCTTCTGTAATGACAACCACATGTCGTCATCTTGAGCGGCCAAATGCGCTTGCATGCGAATCTTCCAGTCGTCGTAATCCTCCTTGGAAAACATAGGAATCTTGTTGTGAGAAGTCAAAATTTTAATATATGATTAGGCACAAACAACAACTGTTCAATACTGAGATGCACAGGCTCTGATACCAATTGATAGGATCAAGCGTTACCATTAGGCCAAAAGCTATAGCTGTTAGCCAAGGTGCAACTTTATTTCCTTATAATGTGACAGCACAGAGTGCACCTATTATGTGCGTTAGGATTAGATTGTTAGGTCCATGAGTCAGGGGAGGTGTGTGTCTAACTGCTGGTGCTATCTCAATTCCCTTAGAGATCAGTCTTACCCTTCCCCTACCGTCAGCCCTATCCCCAACAGAGATAGTGTTACCCGTTAAGATCTGGCATCACATTTTTATAGCCCACATGGCCAACCAGATCAAGCGGCGCAACGTCAGCAGCTTGACGTACGAGAACTTCCCAGGAGGTCACCCATCCCAAAACTGTTCTCACCCTTGCATGCTTAACTCAACAAGATTCTTCTGCAGTTTTGTACCTGTTGATCTGCCACGAAAACAAATTTTTGGTACTCAATTTTACTTGGGTCCAGATAGGATTACCCCTTTCGGGACCCAGACTTGAATTACTTTGACAGTCTTCCCAGTATGGATATCTACTAGGGTTCGTGCAGAAATATTGTGAGATCTGTTGAGCTTTGGCTTAGCACTTTGACCATTCAGATATCGCTGGGGCTGAACTTTTACACATACAGATTTGGCCTTCTTCGAACCATGCCTTTGTTGGTTCGGAACAAACGATTTAGATCCAGCTTTCGCTTTATCTTTGTCAAGTTTGTTCTTTAGCCAACTGGGCTTGTTGTTCTCAGGCCTGGTATAACCAATACCAGCTTTACCCTTATAGTTCAGCTTTGGCGTGATCTGATCATCGTACTTCACCGAATCACGGGTGTCATGTGTCACACTGGCTTTGACAAAGTTCATTTTCTTGAACTTTCCATCAGCCAGATCTGACTGAGTACTAGTTTCCCCAGAGCTGCTTTCACCAACATTGAAGCCTAAGACAGATTTATCATTCTGTGGCTTTTGGGTCTCATGCAGCCTGCTTAAGGAAACGTAAGACTTGGTCCAGGAGCTCATCACTTCATTTAACCTTTCGTTTTCAGATGTGAGCTCACAAGACTTATTTCTCAAAGATTCATTTTCAATCCTCAGTTTACTCAACTCTGTTTGTAAGCTGTCAGATTCCCCAAGCTGAGCAGTGTTTGGTTCAACTGAACTACTTTCCAAACATCCTTTTCATCTTTGATCTCCTCGAATGTCTGAGATAGCTTACGGTACTAATTGACCATTTATTTTAGTGCATTGATAAGGTCCTCTCGTGTAAATTCAGTATTGGAGAAATCAAATACCTCATCATCTGTAGTTTGATTGGCCATCAGGCAGTGAACTTCTTCTTGCTCACTATCGCTGGATTAAGCTGTCAGATTCCCCAAGCTGAGCAGTGTTTGGTTCAACTGAACTACTTTCCAAACATCCTTTTCATCTTTGATCTCCTCGAATGTCTGAGATAGCTTACGGTACTAATTGACCATTTATTTTAGTGCATTGATAAGGTCCTCTCGTGTAAATTCAGTATTGGAGAAATCAAATACCTCATCATCTGTAGTTTGATTGGCCATCAGGCAGTGAACTTCTTCTTGCTCACTATCGCTGGATGAGGAGCTGCTTGATGTAGATTCCGAATCTGAATCCGCCCAGTTCTTGTTACTCTACTCTGCAACAAGTACTTTTCGATCATTCTTTCGATTGGGCTTCTTCTCAAATCTTGTCCTCCTTCTCTCTGTGGACCTTACATCATCCTTCTTGGATCTGTCATCATTCTTCTTGTCATCCCTCTTGGGCCTGTTGCTGTTAGAGTAGATGCCCAACTAGCCAACTTGTGGCGTGTGGGTTTTATTGACTCTTTGTATAACGATCTTTATTTATGAAATTCGCATTTCTTATATGGCATTATTTATTTTCATTATGTTATAATGTTAACAATTGTGTTGGATAAATACCTAGAATGCACCATAGTGTATGTTAGATGTGATAGTGGATATGATGGCTATCATGAAACACATCTAATAGTCACTGTGTATTCTGAACACGTTCCTAGTCGATTGGGCCGTCAAAATGAGGATAAGGTCGCCCGAGCTTGAGACTAGCATCTGCGATGTGAAGTACCATGTTTCATTGGTAGGGAACATTGTGATGTTCTCAGCATGCAGATGGATAGTGACCTGGTGATTTATTGAACTACCCTCGTTCGGACTTTCCAAGTGGTTACAATTTGTCGAGTGGATAAGTCCGAGGTCTTGGTTGTACTGATTAGTCCTCACTACTCGAAACGTCATTGAGACTCTACATGATAGGTGCCTCACTTTGACCCGTTTACCGACTCATTTGGGGTCATTAGGTGGCGGTATTGGGTGAGGTCCCGATGCATGTAGGAGTCGATGCTTCGTTGTCGAGGATTTACCGCTCGCTTTTATGTGTGGATATCCTATGCTATCTGAGGAGGTAATAGTGTGATAAATCTATGGCCAGAGTACTAGATGTGTTTTAGTTAAATGGGTTTACCTAGTAACACACGCGATGTCACTATTTGATCTCCGAGATGTATGCATAGTTATTAGATCTCTAGCGACTCTCAATGTACCAATGGTCGTTGATCTAATCGGGATATATGTGTTGAAAGGACCGTACTGTACGCTAACCATGACCGACTGGTTCTTGCAGGCACTATCAGTGATACCTATGGGATCATGGGGCGATGTTGCTAGGATCTTTACCAAGATCCGATTGGTCAGTCCGAAATTGTGATTTTAGAGTCGCAATGGTTGTGAGCCCACGGCTAGCTGTATCCCTGAACCATTGAGGGTCACACAAGTACTGGATTTACGATTCCCACACGGAAATTGAGCTCAATGTGTTGAGCATAGGAGGAGGAATTCAGGGAGTGCGACTTCCTAATAGTCAACAGGGGTCAAATTGCAATTTCCCTAAAGTGGAGGGGCTAAACTGCAATTTTGGACTAGGTGGTCTGAAAAATTGTTTTTGCATCATAATACTCAGTTTTGGAAACCGATCAGATCGGTCCGATCTGATCGGAGATCGGGATTATGATGAAGCCACGGTGATGGGAATGAACCGAAGGTTCATATGTTGGATTGGGCCCGCCCCAGGTCCAATGGGCCGGTTCAAGCCCATCACACCTATACTTATACATGGTCTAGGGTTGTATTGTGAAAAAACACTTGACACACCAAACCCTAGAGCATAGCGCCGCCCCCTCTTCTCACTCCCTCTCCCACAGCCGCCGACCACCACGCGTCGCCCGCCGTCCGTCGTGCCGCCGCCCCCGCCGGTACTCACGTGATTGGACTTTTTACAATCACATCGACGAGGAGATTCCGTTCGTGTCAAATTCGTCAGCTCTTCTAGTGCTGACTGACGAAGGAGTCCTGTTTCCAGTCATGGATCGGATTAGGAGATCTACCGCCGCCAACCTTGAAGTGCCAGTTTCCCTGTGAATCTGGTCGGAGCCAGGCGCCTAGAAGCCAGCAAGGTAACCTTCATTAAAACATCCTATGTATGTTTTAGTGCTTTAATTATTATGTATTGACCGATTCCCGGGGCAATTTTTGAAACTTTCGCTACGCCCCCGGGAACGGGATCCGGATTCACCACTGCGCCAACCGTGGTATCAGAGCCAAGGCTCGGATCTATCAATACATAATTTGTTCCTTATTGTATCAAATCACAAATTTTTCGAAATTAAAAAAAAAAAAGGGGCACTGTAGCGTGCGCACGGCAGCACTGTAGCTGCGCGCAGCTACAACCGATGGCCGGCCGTGCCGCACGCTGTGCAGGCGGCGGGTGCCGTCGGGCGGCCGCCGTCCGGCGAACCCGAGGCGGTGTTGCGACACTGTTTTTGATTTCTAGGGTTTTTTTCGGGCCTGTCCCGTGCGGCCCGAGGAGTTTTCGGGCCAATATTTGATATTGGGCCATTTTGGTCGGACCAAAATTGATTTTTGGAAATTTTGAGATTTTGGGCCTAAAATCGTTTTAAGCCCAATATGATGCAATTAAAATTGACAAAATGTGATTTTATTTATAAAATGTGATTTTATATTTAAAATATGATTTTGTTGGGAAATTATCCAATTTGATTCGATTATTTAATTTATGTCAATTATATGAATGGATTGTATGTTTAGGATGATCGAGAGCCGTGCCCAATGTTTTAGGTGTATGCTAGGTTTTGCGAATTTTGGTTATAATATTGTTGATATTATTTCTAAGTGTGCCTGGTTTATGGCCCGTTCCCACCCCTTTAAAATTGTATCCCAACGTGTCATGGATATTTAATTGTAAATATTAGATTTAGTGGGAGGAATTTTGAAGCTGGTGGAGATGATGTTCAAAGATATTGAAGACCGAAGATTTGTAAAACTGAAAGCAAATGTAATAGTATTGCATTGCATACTGCATTTCACCTAGGACTGGACCTAGGTCCGTGATTGACAACCACGGATCGCATAGCTCTCGATATCGATCATCCCAAATTTTATATATGCGATATATGTTTGTTGAATCCGCACTTTAAATTGTGATTTAAATTAATGAGACCGAATTTTCAAAATTAAAATCCCTCATTTTAAATATGATTTAAAATTTATATCAAGATTAAAAGTTTATTCGATAAACTAAGGGAATTTAAATCTGTTTAAATTTTCCTACCTTCCATCAACAATGAGTGTACGTCGATGCTACCCGTATACATAGCCCCGGCTCATATTATTGAGGGGGTTATGTATGCCGGAAAGCTGTACACGTCATTGACACTCGCTATGAGTTGGTTGGAACTCCCTTTAACGTTGGCTCATATTATTGGGGACGTTAAGGGGACCGTCATTCACAACTCGACATTGATGGGTCATCTTGACACGTGATAGTAATCGGCGTCATATTATTGGACCTTTACTGGACATGAGGTAAATACACGGAGGTTTCACCTGTTGCAATTGGGCTCTACCTTTTGAGGGTCATGGTTGGCTGATATTATTCGGGACCATGATCGCTTGATTGGACTCTGTGTACCCACTAAGGAAACTTGCTTTCTCGAATTCATTAGAGGGTGGTGAAATCGTTAAGATAGTGTGTTGGTCCGTTTAGAGGATCAAAAGGATAGCAGGCGCTGTTTTGACAACCATTAAAAATTTTGCGCGCTGCTAATACTTGAGCTGCAATAGCTCGTTGTTCTTGAACATTAACAATAAACAGAGCACCGAAGACAGATCTGGTATGATTTAAAAATCATGCGGAAAATACCAGAACTGAATCCTATATTTTAAAACAACTCAAACAGATTTATGTTTCACATAAATCTGTTCAAGACTATGCAAGTGCTAGTGTGCTGTTGTATGCAATGCGATGCTAAGTGCTGAATTGCGTGCGTGCTGATTGCAGTATGCGTGTATGCGTGCTAAAGTAAAAGCTTAATGAAGAACACGATACTCAGCAGGTTTGTTTATGGAAGTTCGGATATAAACATCCTACATCTCCCCATCTTCCACCTCGGAAGGCTCCACTAGAAGATTTGATCTTACAACTGCGTGTACAGACCCAATCCCACAGCCAGCAGCTGTGAGAACTCCTAGACTCCTCAAATGCACAAACAGCCGCAGCTGTGTGACTGACTACATACACAAGAGTTTTACGTCTTCATGCTTGGACGTTAACTGTGAACATATTTCGAGATTCATTCACAAACAGATGTGAATGAATCCGGGTGTGTGAGATTGATACATCGTAGCTCTCAAACTCTCTGTTTTTCTCACACACGAGGGACAAGCTCTAACAAGCTAATCTAGACTCAGCAATCAACACTCGTGAAAAGCTCCTCTCTCTAATGGCGGTCGATTGCTTCGTCTATCTCTTCTTTTTCCCTCTGTTGGTGCACTGTATATTCAAAGTAATTCTACCACAGTATGTAGTAGCACCAACTGAACGAACACTCAGCAGAACACTCAGTGTCTCGCTCTCTCTCTTCAGAACACTTCTTCAATTTGCGTTGCCTCGAATATATAGCCTCTGTAGAATTTCTTCCCATTAGAAAGCTTCCAAAACTGTTCACCGCTTCAGATGGCTATCTTGTCTTCTTTCCATTTTACTGCAACGCTCCTCTGTAAAGTACCGACAAGGGAACAGTACTTGTGTCCTTTTCTTTTGCAGGCTTCTTGTCGCTTTCGCCATTTGAATTGAGCTCAGCAGTTGACATACATCTTTCGTAAATCGTCAACTGCTTTGCTGCTGATTTAATACGACTGCTGCGCTTTGCTACTTCTACAATTCTTTGCGCCTGGATATCTTGCGACTGGATGCTGTAGCTCGCGACTGAATATATAGCAACAGCTGATTCAAATAAGCTCTCGACTGGATGCTGCTGTTGCTTGCGTCTGGTTCATCAAATGCTTCGCCTGAATCTTCTTGCGACTGGATGAAAAAAACATTGCGACTGAATATCTTTGCGTTGCGACTGGATCCACTGTAGCTTCGTCTGCTGAAATAACAACGCAAAGTCTTCCTGCTGAATCTTTAGCGCAAGAGCAAAACGCTGTCGTATCAACTTATGTAAACGACATCGTTTTGCTATCGCTTATCTCCAAATAGCATCTGCTGATTGCACTGTAGCTTGCGACTGAATGTCTCTTCTACGACGTCGCTTCCTCTTGCGTCTGGATGCAAGCTACCTGCTGATTCTTGCGTCTGGATGACGTCACCGATGACGTCATCAACAACTAAACCACCTGCTGAATCTCAACACGACGTCGCATCATCATTTGCGCTTCGCTTCGTCTACTGATAGCTATCGCTAACTCCAAAACGCATCTGCTGATGAACAGAATCTTCCTGCTGATCACTTTAGCTTCCTGCTGAATGATGACGTCACTGCTGATGTCATCTACATTTTACGCTCCAGCTGATCTTCTTCATCGCTCCAGCTCCAGCTTGCGATTCTTCGTAGCTTCTTGCTTCTTGAATAGCGACTGTCGATAGATTCATCAACAGTACTTATAAACGTTACTGCTAACATATTCGTCAACAATAACTTGCGCATCTTCTTCTTCGATCTAATGTTCCAGCAAGCTTCTCAATACATGATCCAGCTTGTTCGCTTCGCACTTTAGCTTCCTGCTGGTTGTTATCGTTTCAGCTGGATTATCATGCTCCAGCTGATTTCTTGGCCTCCGCCTGATTACGAACAGCTGATATAACTCTGGACGTCTCCATTGCTAATTCAAATGCCGATTCTATGAACACCAAACCAACTGCTGATTGTTTATATTGAACCAACTGCTGGACATATTTATCAGCTTTTCTTCTTTGCGCAATAAGCTTCTTCCTGCTGATGTTCATCTTCGTTCCTAAATCCTGTGCACTTAAGTAGAATTGTTCGAATCACAATAATAGGTTTTGTGTAATTCAAAACTTAATTAGGATCTGTCAAAACAGATCCAACATAGTGGGAGGGTAATTCAGAAAACTAAATGACCTTGTTTTATGTCTTAGCGTTTTTCATATATATTTAGTAATGTATGTCTGTTTTTCCTTTCAGTGTAAACTGCTTATATAATGTCTTCGATCAAAAATCCACTTGCTGCTATACTGGATAGCAACAAGTTCACTGGTCTGAACTACCAAGACTGGCTTCGAAACCTCAATATTGTATTGGCTTCAGAGAAGCTCCTCTACACGTTAGACAAGAGCCCTCCTAAGGAAGCCCCTGCCGATATCAGCCCTGAGGAGCTGACAAAGCTGAATAAATGGTGGGATGACGAGCTTAATACACGATGCTACATGATGGCATTGATGTCTAACGAAATGCAGCTACATTTTCGAGAAGACGGTGTATGCTGCTGACATACACCTTCATCTGAAGGAGCTGTATGGGGAGAACTCTCGGACTGAGAGGTTCACTACTGTCAAGGAGCTCATGATGAGCCGCATGCGCGATGGGACTTCGGTCCGCGAGCATGGGGTTCGCATCATTGGGCTCATTGAAAATCTGGTGGGCCTTGACATCACACTTCCACATGAGCTGTCTGTGGATTTTCTTCTCCTCTCACTCCCTGCTGCATTCGACCCATTTGTGGTAAACTTTAATATGAACAAGCTGGAAGCCACCCTTGAAGAGGCGGTGAACATGCTTGTCGTGTTCGAGGGGACCATAAAGAAGGACAAGCCCATCCTCCTTATGGGCTCTTCTTCCTCTGCGAAGAAGGGGCCCAAACGCAAGGGAAAGAAGCGTTCTGCCCCTGCGAAGGAGGAAAAGCCCGCCAAGAAGCCCAAGGCAAGGACTTCAAATCCAAACAAATCTGAGGATGTTTGACACCACTGTCACAAGCCTGGACACTGGAGGAGGAACTGTAAGGATTACCTCGAGCAGTTGCGAACTGCAAAAGGTATATTCTACATTGAAATAAATATGTCTCTTAACTCGACTTCTTGGGTACTTGATACCGGATGTGGATCTCATATCTGCAATGATTTGCAGGTAATGACAAGAAGCCGACGTCTTAGAGAGGGTGAGACCCACTTGAGGTTGGGCAATGGAGCAAGGGTTGATGCAGTAGCTATAGGAGATGTTTATTTATCTCTGTCTTTGAATTTTAAGTTGTTATTGAGAAACGTTTTTTTTGTTCCCGAGTTAATAAAGAACATTATTTCTGTTTCTATGCTTGATAGTGATGGATATTCTTGTCATTTTGCTAATAAGATTTGCAATATATACAAGAATGAATGTTTGATTGGAATTGGGGAACGCGAAAACTATTTATACACCTTCAAATTAAAAGAAGTTCCAACTCGCGATGTGGAAACACATACAACAACAAT
>KV019642.1:142322-164416 GCA_001598015.1 Dorcoceras hygrometricum | reverse complement strand
TTTCTACTTGATAGAAAAGGCAAGATAGTAGAACTCGATGAGGTTCGAGAACCATCTGAAGTACTAAGTGAATCTCCCGCACCTCAAGAGCCAGTACCAGAAATGGTCGCACCTAGGAGATCTGAAAGGGTTCCTAGGGCTCCTGATAGATATGGTTTCCTCCTTGAAGATGATCAAAATGATCAAGTTATTGGATGTGATCCAAGAACATTCAAGGAGGCAATTTCCGATGCTGATTCTAATTTGTGGCTTGAAGCAATGCAATCTGAGTTTGACTCGATGCATTCGAACCAAGTTTGGACTCTTGTCAATACTCCCGAAGGAATAGTTCCCATTGGGTGTAAATGGATATACAAGAGAAAACTTGGGCCTGATGGTAAGGTATTGAACTACAAGGCACGACTGGTCGCGAAAGGTTACACTCAAAGGCAAGGTGTTGACTATGATGAAACCTTTTCACCGGTCGCAATGTTCAAGTCAATTAGAATCCTACTAGCCATAGCCGCATGGTACGACTATGAGATATGGCAAATGGATGTGAAAACTGCGTTCCTTAATTGAAACATTAAGTTCCTTAATGGAAACATTAAGGAAGAGATCTATATGACGCATCCTGAGGGTTTCACATCTGTAGGAAGTGAGCATAAAGTATGCAAACTTCAGATATCGATCTACGGTCTCAAACAATCATCGAGGAGTTGGAACCTGAGATTCGATGAAACAATTAAGGAATTTGGTTTCATCAAGAATCCCGAGGAGCCATGTGTGTACAAGAAGGTAGTTAAGAATGCTGTGACATTCCTTGTACTTTATGTTGATGACATTCTACTCATTGGGAATGATGTAGGAATGTTGCAGTCAACTAAAGTGTGGTTGTCTAGTAGATTATCGATGAAGGACATGGGTGAAGCATCCTATATTCTTGGAATACAGATCTATCGAGATAGATCTAAACGGATGCTCGGACTCACCCAAGACACCTACATTGATACCATATTTAAGCGGTTCTCTATGGAAGAGTCCAAGAGAGGATACCTACCTATGTGCCATGGGGTCACTCTATCTAAGTCTATGTGTCCAAAGACTGATGAGGAGATAGAGAGTATGACCCGTGTGCCATATGCCTCGGCAATAGGTAGCATTATGTATGGAATGATCTCAACTAGACCGGATGTCGCATATGCTCTGAGTGTCACGAGCCGCTACCAGGCCAACCCCGGCCAAATGCATTGGAAGGCCGTGAAAGATATTTTTAAGTACTTACGAAGGACTAAGAATATGTTCATGGTCTATGGGGGTGGTGAACTGAAATTGGAAGGCTACACTGATTCTAGCTTCCAATGTGACGTGGATGATTCGAAGTCAACCTCTGGATTTGTATTCATGCTCAATGGTGGTGCTGTCTCTTGGAAGAGTTCCAAGCAAGACACCATCGCGGATTCAACCATTGAGGCTGAATACATCGTAGCATCAGCTGCGGCTAAAGAGGCGGTTTGGATAAGGAATTTCGTCCAAGAGTTGGGCGTAATCCCTGATGGAGTTGTTCCAATCCCGATGTACTGCGACAACACGGGTGCCATTTCGCAAGCAAAGGAGCCTAGGTCTCACCAAAGATCCAAACATATACTGAGGAAATACCACATAATCCGGGATATTGTGGCTAGAGGTGACATAGCAGTCGAGAGAGTCGCCTCTGCAGACAACATTGATAATCCACTTACGAAGCCCTTGCCAGGACCGTTGTTTGAAAAACATCGCGAAACAATGGGATTGCGTCTGATGATTAGTTGGCTTTAGGGCAAGTGGGAGATTGTTAGAGTAGATGCCCAACTAGCCAACTTGTGGCGTGTGGGTTTTATTGACTCTTTGTATAACGATCTTTATTTATGAAATTCGCATTTCTTATATGGAATTCTTTATTTTCATTATGTTATAATGTTAACAATTGTGTTGCATAAAGACCTAGAATGCACCATAGTGTATGTTAGATGTGATAGTGGATATGATGGCTATCATGAAACACATCAAATAGTCACTGTGTATTCTGAACACGTTCCTAGTCGATTGGGCCGTCAAAATGAGGATAAGGCCGCCCGAGCTTGAGACTAGCATCTGCGATGTGAAGTACCATGTTTCATTGGTAGGGAATAGTCCGAGGTCTTGATTGTACTGATTTAGCCTCACTACTCGAAACGTCATTGAGACTCTACATGATAGGTGCCTCACTTTGACCCGTTTACCGACTCATTTGGGGTCAGTTAGGTGGCGGGATTGGGTGAGGTCCCGATGCATGTAGGAGTCGATGCTTCGTTGTCGAGGATTCACCGCTCGCTTTTATGCATGGATATCCTATGCTATCTGAGGAGGTAATAGTGTGATAAATCTCTGGCAAGAGTACTAGATGTGTTTTAGGTAAATGGGTTTACCTAGTAACACACACTATGTCACTATTTGATCTCCAAGATGTATGCATAGTTATTAGATCTCTAGCGACTCTCGATGTACCAATGGTCGTTGATCTAATCGGGATATATGTGTTGAAAGGACCGTACTGTACGCTAAACATGACCGACTGGTTCTTGCAGGCACTATCAGTGATACCTAGGGGATCATGGGGTGATGTTGCTAGGCGCTTTACCATGATCCGATGGGTCAGTCCGAAATTGTGATTTCGGAGTCGCAATGGTTGTGAGCCCACGGCTAGCTGTATCCCTGAACCATTGAGGGTCACACAAGTACTGGATTCACGATTCCCGCAAGGAAACTGAGATCAATGTGTTGAGCATAGGAGGAGGAATTTAGGGAGTGCGACTTTCTAAAAGTCAACAGGGTTCAAATTGCAATTTCCCTAAAGTGGAGGGGCTAAACTGCAATTTTGGACTAGGTGGTCTGAAAAATTGTTTTCGCATCATAATACTCAGTTTTGGAAACTGCATAGATCGGTCCGATCTGATCGTCGATCGGGATTATGATGAAGCCACGGTGATGGGATGAACCAAATGTTCATATGTTGGATTGGGCCCGGCCCAGGTCCAATGGGCCGGTTCAAGCCCATCACACCTATACTTATACATGGTCTAGGGTTGTATTGTGAAAAAAACACTTGACACACCAAACCCTAGAGCATAGTGCCGCCCCCTCTTCTCACTCCCTCTCCCACGGCCGTCGACCACCACGCGCCGCCCGCCGTCCGCCGTGCCGCCGCCCGTCGTCGGTACTCACGTGATTGGAATTGTTCCAATCACGCCGACGAATAGATTCCGTTCGTGTCAAATTCGTCAGCTCTTCTAGTGCTTACTGACGAAGGAGTCCTGTTTCCAGTCGTGGACCGGATTAGGAGATCTACCGCCGCCAACCTTGAAGTGCCAGTTTCCCTGTGAATCTGGTCGGAGCCAGGCGCCTAGACGCCAGCAAGGTAACCTTCATTAAAACATCCTATGTATGCTTTAGTGCTTTAATTATTATGTATTGACCGATTCCCGGGGCAATTTTTGAAACTTCCGCTACGCCCCCGGGAACGGGATCCGGATCCGCCATTGCGCCAACAGTTGCAATCTGCTGCAAAGTGCTCTGATCGACCACATTTATAACAGTTTAAGTCAGTAGAAACCTTTTCAGATTTGTGTGCATTGTTATAAGAAAAAAAACGGGTTTTGAGATCTTCTCATGAATTTCCCAAACTTCTTGACAAAGAGGGACATGACGTCGTTGCTCAATTGTTCTGCAGACTTGCTAGTGCTTGGAGAGCACTGTTCTGAAGTAGTTGTTGAAAGAGCTTTGGTTGGTTGTGAGGTCGATGGTCCAACCTCAGATCTGGTCTCCAGCTCGAACTCGTAGGCTTTCAGATTAGCAAACAGATCATGCATCTCAAGCTTGTTCAGATCTTTCGACTCCCTCATCGCCATTGTCTTGACGTCCTATTCTCTCGGCAGCGCTCTCATCACCTTGAGAGCCAACTCTCTGTTGCTATACTCGTTTCCCAAACTTGTCAGCTCTATCACCACAGAACTGAATCTCTCATCAAACTCCGCCATGGTCTCGCCTTCTCGCATCTTAATGGACTCATACTTCTGCTGGGCAACAGTCAATTTGTTCTCCTTGGTTTCGTCATTGCCTTCACAAATCTGCTTCAGTTTCTCCCAAATCTCCTTGGCAGTGGCACATGTTTTAATCTTGCTAAACATATTCTTGTCTAGCGTCTTCTAAAGAATATCCTTCACCACATTATCCAAATTCGCCTTTTTCTTGTCCTCTGCTGTGTATTCAAATATGTTCTTTTCTACCCACTGAGGTGCGCCATCAGATATCGCTATTGCTGTATTGGCCTTCATGATCTTCATGGGACCATCTGTGATGACGTACCACATATAATCATCTTGGGTGGCTAAATGTGCTTTCATTCTGATCTTCCAGTCATCATACTCTTCCTTAGAAAACATAGGAATCTTGTTGTGAGAATTAGACATATTTCAAATATATAAGCGCAATGATAAGACTGTTCAATAACTGAGATTTCAGGCTCTGATACCAATTGATAGGTTCAATGGAATCGAAAATATAGTTAAAATGAGCTTAGGAGTTCAGAAGGGGGGGGGGTTGAATGAACTCCTATCGATTTTTTATTTTTCGAAACCTTAAAACAGTTTTTACAAGCCTTGCTTAACTCAGATGAGTGACCAGATCTGAGGCTCTCAGTCCAAAGTTGTTCTCTCGGTTAACAATTAATGTGCGGAAATAAACCAATTGAGCAGTGAACAGTTAAGAATAAATACTATGCAATAAGTAAAAGTGCAAGGTTCAGAATTTGTTTTTGGAAGTTCGGATCTTAAAATACTTCTTCTCCGTTCTTCCTTTTCAGGAAGGTTCCACTAGAAGATTTGGTGAACACGGCCTCTGTCTACAACCGATCACTGAGCCTCGCTCCAAGTGAACTCCTAGCAACTTCTACCACACAGATACACTGCTAAATTACAATCAATGTAATTTTCGAACTGCTTCAAGAAGCACGTTCGTTACGTTCGTTACAGACTCAAATCTGAATATACAATGAACACGATATAGTTGAGTACAGTAAATCTTCTCGTTTCTATACAATGAAACAGCCTGTTTACAAAAGTAAACCAGAAGATATCTCGAAGATTTATCTAATGAGAACTTGAACAAAAATGTTCTTCGAGATTGAAAACTAGGACTTAGAGAATTTTTGAATGAATGCTTGAATATTCCCAGAGAGATTCGAGAGTACTGGAGAGTTGAGAGATAAAATCAACGAGAACGAGAGAGAGCTTATTCGTTTGAATTCTTCAGCTATTTATACTCTTCATCCTCAACGGTCAATAAATGAGCCAGTAGACACAACCTTTGCTTGCTCGAATGTCTGAGATAGCTTACGTTACTCATGGACCATTTCGTTTAGTGCATTGATAAGGTCCTCTCGTGTAAATTCAGTATTGGAGAAATCAAATACCTCATCATCTGTAGTTTGATTGGCCATCAGGCCGTGAACTTCTTCTTGATCACTATCACTGGATGAGGAGCTGCTTGATGTAGATTCCGAATCTGAATCCGCCCAGTTCTTGTTACTATCCTCTACAACAAGTACTTTTCGATCATTCTTTCGATTGGGCTTCTTCTCAAATCTGGTCCTCCTTCTCTCTGTGGACCTTCTATCATCCTTCTTGGATCTGTCGTCATTCTTCTTGTCATCCCTCTTGGGGCTGTTGCAATATGCTGCAAAGTGCCCTCGACCACAATTATAACAGTTTAAGTCAGTAGAAACCTTTTTAGATTTGTGTGAATTGTTATAAGAAAAATAAGGGTTGTGAGATCTTCTCATGAATTTCCCAGACTTCTTGATGAAGAGGGACATGACGTCGTTGCTCAATTGTTCCGCAGACTTGCTAGTTCTTGGAGAGCATTGTTCTGACGTAGTTGCTGCAAGAGCGTTGGTTGGTTGTGAGGTCGATGGTCCAGCCTCAGATCTGGTCTCCATCTCGAACTCGTAGGCTTTCATATTAGCAAACAGATCATGCAGCTCAAGCTTGTTCAGATCTTTGGACTACCTCATCTCCATTGTCTTGACGTCCCATTCTCTCGGCAGCGCTCTCATGTTGCTATACTATTTTTCCAAACTTGTCAGCTCTATCACCACAGCACTGAATCTCTCATCAAACTCCGCCATGGTCTCGCCTTCTCGAACTTTTTAAAACCAATCAAATCTGCAGTGAACTCCCAAATGCCTTCTGGGATCGCAAGAGCCATATAGTTACCCTTCCATACGAAAAAGACTTCAATGAAAGACATATCCCCACAAAAGCCCATCCCATTCAAATGAATCAGGAATTGTTACACCACAGTCAAAATGAAATCAAAGATCTATTATCTAAGAGATTAATACGACCATCAAAATCACCCTGGAGTTGCTCCGCCTTTTATGTTTTCAAACAAGCTGAACTAGAACGTGGTTCCACGATTAGTGATAACTTACAAACCATTAAATAAAGTTCTCCAATGGATAAGATACTCATTTCCTAATAAACGAGATCTCACTAACAGATTACATTCAGCTAAAGTTTTTTCAAAATTTGACCTTAAATCTGGTTTTTGGCAAATCCAAATTGCTGAATTAGACCGATACAAAACCGCATTCACAGTCCCTTTTGGCCATTACGAATTGAATGTAATGCCATTTGGACTCAAAAATGCTTCTTTCGAATTCCAACGCATAATGAATGAAATTTTCAATCCGTACATCTCTTTTAGTATCATCTACATTGATGATATCCTCATATTTTCTGACAATTTGGATCAACACTTTAAACACTTAAGACATTTCCTCCAAATCATTAAACAAAATGGACTCGTCTTATCTAAAAATAAAATGAAATTATTTCAGACTTCAATCCGATTTTTAGGACACGATATCTCAAAAGGTCTTGTAAAGCCAATTCATCATGTTATTCAATTTGCAGAAAAATTTTCTGATCAAATTAAAGAAAAAAATCAACTTCAAATATTTTTAGGATGCTTAAATTATATAGCAGAAGTTTTTTCCAAATCTCAGACAAATTTGTCAACCTCTATATGCTCTTCTCCAAAAAAATCCCCCTCCATGGTCAGATATCCACACCAGTATAGTCAAAAGCATAAAAGATAAAGTTCAAACCTTACCTTGTTTAGGTATCCCTAGTCCTACTGTATTCATGATAGTTGAAACAGATGCGTCGGACATAGGTTATGGTGGAATTCTCAAACAAAGAATATATACCTCAGAACAGTTAGTCAAATTTCATTCTGGTCTTTGGCTCGGACCAAAAACAATTACTCAACAATCAAAAAAGAAATTTTATCTATTGTTCTTTGCATTTCAAAATTTCCAGATGATCTTTTCAACAAAACATTTCTTTTGTGCGTTGACTGCAAATCTGCTAAGGAAGTTATTTTCAAAATCTTGTTTCAAAACAAATATTTGCCCGCTGGCAAGCAATCCTTTCAGTTTTTGTCTTTGAAATTGAGTTTATCAAAGGGGAAGATAATTCTCTTCCAGACTTTCTTACCAGAGAATTTTTACAAGGAAAACAAAATTTTCTTGCAGATGGATCCCTCAAAGCAGAAACTTCAAACTCCTAAAGATTACGAGATGCCTTCAATATCTACAAAAAACAATTGGCTCAACTTCACCCAACAACCCCTCAAAAGTCACCCTCTCAAAGACCTACCGGTCCTGTTCCCCCTCTTACTTCAAACTTCAATCGTTACAGCCCTCTTCAAAATCTCCCAGAACTACCCTACAAGTCAGTTTTGGCTTCCACTTCAACAACTGCTCAAACATCCTCTCCATCACCCCAAGCCCAGGACGAATACAAGTATGTCTCAAAATCGTGGCCTGAAGACCTCGGGTTTTCCCCTTTCACTGACTTACCTCAAAATGTCAAAAAACAGTACGTCGCCACTTTCCCCCTACTCAGTACTGGGAAACCAACAATCCTGATCAAAATAAAAAATTTTATGAACTCATCCTAGTGGACACTGATTCTGTAGAGATTGTCCACAAAAAAGACTCCAAAGGGGACATAATTTTTTCAAAATGTGTTATCAAACAAGTCATTGCCTCTACACAGTGGGATGAGCTTGTTCAAACACGCCCCTATGGTATTTTCAAAACCCGTACTTTTTCTGTCAATTTTCAACCTCCAACTTTCAATTATGTCGGCTACAAAAATTCCTGGTACCGGACGTTCTATCTCAGATCGTTTTCGCATTCCTGGTTTTTTTCCTTCCATTCTGGTTGTGATTCAAATTTCCCCATTTGGTTTTACGAATGGTGGAAAAGAATGGGTTCAGATTCTTCAATCCTTCCTCAAGATATCAAAAAAGGATTAGAAGTTTTTTCAGAATCCTCTTGTCTAAATAATTTTCAAAAGCCATTAAAATTTCATGCTGATTTCAAAGTCCCATGGATTTTTGCTTGGGATTTTGAGTTTCAAATGCTTTTCCAGACCCTGTCCCTTTTTCTTTAATTAGAACTCATCGTATCAAATGGTGGGGCAAATTCCAAACCCACCTATGTAATGAGTAGGCGATTCGTCATTTCCTATCCACTGGTCAAAAACCTAAGTACTCTTCTTACGACCGTAAATAAAAAACCCCTACTCAAAATACCACTCATAAACCCAAAGATAATTTAGACCCGGTTCAAAAAGATTTCTTAGACACTTTCAATAACGACCCCAATTTACAAAACCGATTCTTTGAGTTCATGACTCAATGTTCCTCCAAATCTGAAAAATCGGAAGAATCGGTCTCATCTGACCCCTTTGGTGGACCGACAGCTCAAGACCCCTTTGATTTCTAAATCAAAGGTCATTCAAAAAAAAAACGAGTATAACATTTTAGAATTTTTCAATATCAATCAGGTTCCCGACAACATCATTCCACCTCCGGGACACCATTTCAAAGATTACAGCTTCACATATTCCATTATCAAAAGAGGGTCTACGAGCACTCATATCAAAGACGCGTGGAGACTTTTCTACAAAAAGACAAACAACAGTAGTGGACAACTCACACCCACTTGCATTAGCAGACATCAATATCTCAATAAAAGTGGCAAGTGGCTGACAAGTACTTATTCAAAAGTAGTGCAAGACAGCTCAAGTGGTTCAAGTAGTGCAAGACAGCTCGAAAGATTGCAAGTGGTTAAATAATCCAATACAGCTAGCATTCAATTATGCATTGTTCTTTCTTTATATATATACTTGTTAGCTTTCAAACAAAAGTAGAGCGAATTCAGTTTACTTCTTCATTCCTGAGTTTATCTGCTATCATCTGCTACAACTTTCTGCATTTCAATTGTAAGCTTTTAAATATTTACAATAAATAAGATTCAAGTTTTATCATCCTGATTCTCGTTTATGTTTTTATCATTATCATATTTATGATCCTGATTTCGTTTTATCATTATCATCTTTGGGCCTAACAACCCAACACTAACGCACATAATATGTGCACTCTGCACTGCCACATTATACGGAAATAAAGTTGCACATTGGCTAACAGTTATAGCTTTTGGCCTAGTGGTAAGCGTTTGATCCTAACAATTGGTGTCAGAGCGAGGTGAGGGGTTCGAGTCTCCCAAGAAGCATTTTCTATACTTCTTGGGGGGATGGTTGTTGAGTTAAGCGTGCAAGGGTGAGAACAGTACTGGGATGGGTGACCTCCTGGGAAGTTCTCATACGTCAAGCTGCTGACGTTGTGCCGCTTGATCTGGTTGGCCATGTGGGCTGTAAAAGTGTGATGTCAGATCTTAACGGGTAATACTATCTCTGCTGGGGATAGGGCCAACGGTAGGGGAAGGGTAAGACTGATCTCTAAGGGAATTGAGACAACACCAAAAGTTAAACACGCACCTCCCATGACTCATGGGCCTAACAACCCAACCCTAACGCACATAATAGGTGCACTCTGCACTGCCACATTATAAGAAAATAAAGTTGCACCTTGGCTAGCAGACACCAATATCTCAATCAAAGTGGCAAGTGGCCGACAAAGACTTATTCAAAAGTAGTGCAAGACAGCTCAAGTGGTTCAAGTAGTTCAAGACAGCTCAAAAGATTGCAAGTGGTGCAATAATTCAATACAACTAGCATTCAATTATGAATTGTTCTTCTTTTTCCTTCTGACTGAAGGTGGATCAATGTTAATTAATCCGAACATTGAACAGAAACTACCAAGTTCTTTTCTGATTGTTGTGCTATCAGATCTATACTTAGCTTCAAGTTTTAGTTCAGAACATAATGATAATCCTTCTTGTTTGATGAAAGCAAACAATTGTCCAAAAGTCATGTCACCGAAAGGAATATCTTCAGTGTCAATAGCAGTTTTTAGTTTTTAAATTAATCTGCCAGAAAATAGGCGGGGTAGCCCCATAATAAACCGTTCTTTCCAAAAAGACATATTACAGTCTTCTCTGCGTAGAACATGTGTGAGGAAAACATCCTTATACCAACAATAATCGGCTAAGGATGGACATCGAAGATTTGTTAAGATTATATTTGAGCAATTAAATTCCTCTTTTGGGTTACCAATAAAATACATTGATATAGTAATGATGAGGAATTCACATGAATCATTTTGAGCGTTAATATTACCATTATCATATTCAACTTCAATAGTATGATTTAACATGCTTAATTTTGAGTCAAGGGGTAAAGAGTTATCCCACAAATTCTTAATTGGCCAGTAAAACCTTGAATAATCAAAGTCGTGGCTGTTTCTTCATTTTGACCTTTAATTTTGTTGGGTTACCAATAAAATACATTGATATAGTAATGATGAGGAATTCACATGAATCATTTTGAGCGTTAATATTACCATTATCATATTCAACTTCAATAGTATGATTTAACATGCTTAATTTTGAGTCAAGGGGTAAAGAGTTATCCCACAAATTCTTAATTGGCCAGTAAAACCTTGAATAATCAAAGTCGTGGCTGTTTCTTCATTTTGACCTTTAATTTTGTAATTCATACGAGCCATGCCCATTTCTTGTAGAGTATTTAAAATTCAATATTCAAGTTTTCCGTCGATATTCCATTCAATTATTGATTGACCGTCATATTTAGTACTTTTGAATTGGTTTCGTTCTTCGTAACCAATATCAACTGGTGTAGGGCGTTGATAGTAGTTACGAGTATTATTATTATTATTAAACCGTCTTCTTCTGGTATATATTTTATTAATTTGATCATCATCTGTAAAGGGATTTTCAATAATATTGATATCTTCTTCTGATTCATGATCAGAATCAGTATTACTGGAAGTTTTGGATTCATCATTTTGATCGTTATTGGTTTCTACACAATTAATTTTACTTCCGGAGGTACCAATTTCGGATAAGTTGGTAGAGATTTTGTTAAGAAGAAAAGCAGTATTACTGTTGAAGCTTATTTGTTTTTCCTTTTCTGTGGGAATGATCTTTGTTTGGAAAAAAGGTTTAAAAACTGTATCATTGAATATTGAGTTTTTTGAAGGTTTTGTTTGCTGGTTTTGAGTAAGATTATTAGATATGTGATCAACTTGGGTAGAAATTGTTTTAAGGATTTGATTAGAATAATTATTTTGTTGAAAAATTTTATTAATGTCTTCGTTGTTAACAGGTTCTTTGTCACTGCGACCTCGTTTGAAGGGATCCGCCTTGACTTCACCTTTGGGAGTCTGAAGTTTTAAAGCTTGAAGAGGTGGGTGGATGGCAGAAACAGATTCATTGGTTGTCAGAATCCATTTTTTATGAAGACTAGTATTAACTTGTATAGCTGATTTATTTTGAAAATCATTGAATCCTTCAGCTGATAGAAATATTGTAAAAAACGTATAAATGGGAATATTTGACTTTATTGTTTTCATTTTGAGAATCCATTCAGAATTAATTTTTTCTTTAATTTCTTGACAAGTTTATCATACCATTTTCGTTTTTCATTATGGAATTTATCTTGCAGTTCTTCATTTAAGTATTCAAAATCTGGGTTGAATTCTTTTCCAGATGTGATCATCATCATACTGGAAATGGAAGGTGATGTCTGATCTGAAAAAGATCGCTGATAAAGATAGGGTTCACTGCTTAAAACTCCTTTAACATTTGAAGATTTCTGGGAGTACATCGGAAACTCAAACGAAGAAGAAACTTGGATCAGCTCAAGCTATAGGAACGAAGAACAGATAGCCGAGCTCTCAGCTGAAGAACTATGTCTTGAAACTGGTATAACTTAAGACAGATTAGCGTTAGACCTTTGAATGGAAGCTGAAGGAAAGAATAATAAACTTCAAATACTATTTCAGTTCAGAATAAGACTAAGCTGGACCAGCTCAGAGTGAAGCAGAACGCGAGCGTACTGGTTCAGAATGAAAATCAACTCTCGATTGTTTGGTTAACTCAGATTAGGGAAATCAGGCCAGGTCGCAAGCCTAGAGCATCTCGGAGGGGAAAACAGATCGCAAGCGTAACATAGCTCTAACAGATTACGAGTGTAAACCATCTCGAAGAAGAAAACATCTTACAAGCGTGAAAACCAGCTTGGAGAAGAAAACAACTTAGGAAAGTCAACACAACTAAGAAATCAGATCACGAGAGGATTGAACAATGGAACCAGCTCGGAGACAGGCTGGAAAACGAAACCAGCTCGAAAGCGGGCTGAATAATGAAACCAGCTCGGATGCGGGCTGAATAATGAAACCATCTCGAAAGCGGGATTATCAATGAAACCAACTCGGAAATGATTGAACGAATCATGCGAGGTTATAATATCAATAGGATACTGAAAAAAATAGCTTGGAGAAGTTCGAACAGATTAGCCAAGCCTATCAGGCCAAAACAGCGCTCTAGCTAGACCAGGTCTTCCTATCCGCTCAGAACTTCATCCCTAAACATCCAGAACAAGTACCGGAAACAGCTTGAAGAAGTTCGAACCAATTAGATAATCTTATCAGATCGGAGCAGAGTTCCAATTAGACCAGCTTGCCCATCAGCTGAGAACATCATCCTTAGTCATCCATCACGAGTACTGAAGTCAGCTTGGAGAAGTTCGAACCAATTAGCTAATATTATCAGATATCAGAACAGCGCCTCAACTAGACCAGCTTTGCCTATCAGCTCAGAACCTCGAATCATTCTAGACTCGCACAACAATAGCGTACTGAATCTAGCTGGTAGGAGTTCGTAGATTAGCAAAACTTATCAGGTCAAAATATAGTTCAAACTAGACCAGCTTCGTCTATCAGCTCAGAACCTCATCTTTAGCCGTTCAGTACAACGTTCTCACTAGAACATCAGAGAACTTTATCTGAAGTTATCTCGTACATCGCAACAATTTCTGAAAGAGAACTAACATCTGCTTTCGTAAAAACCAACCTTTTGGTCACTTTAAAAGAGCAAAACACTTCTGCGAACCCACATACATTTTGGAAACCATTTCAGCTAAAAGAGAAACCATAAACTTTAGAGGAACTGTGATACTCAAGCACACAAGCTGAAAAGAACGAAATATGCTTTCAAGGATACGTCAAGGAACATAAATTATTGCCTTATGCTGAACGACGCTGAATAGCAGGTTGTAGAGAACAGCTCCGGCTTCAACCTCTCACAAGCACGATCAAAATGCTCAAAATCTCTAAAGGAAAATGTTGGTTAGTTATGTTGAGGAAAGGATCTTCCTCCATGTCTTCTATAAGCTCAATAATGTAAAAGTGTAGTAGGTAAAAAGCTCTTACACAAGGCATGGGTTTCACTACCAACCGTAATCATGCTGCTTTAAAAAAATCTTCAGTTTTTTTTAAAAAAGAGAACCGAACCGAACCGAACCTAACCGTATTTGGGTTCATTCTTGCTGGAATTGTCCGTGAATAGCCCGGGATAAAACAGAAGAAATCATCTCAGGACAAAATCTGAAATGTTAAACGCAAAATAGCAATTTAACCCTTCGATACAAAATAAATGAATTATGTATTTATGGATTTCCTGGGGGGTTACAACTCTACCCTCCTTAAAATAAATTTGGTCCTCGAAATTTAATTCACTTAAACTATTAGGATAAATTTCAGAAGTTTTGGTGATGAAAAATTAAAGAGATCAATCAGACCAAAATGGCAAGATCTGGAAAAAGCTTACTACGTTGGAGGTAGAAACCAGATCAGAGCAAAGTCAAGCTGGTCAAGGAAAAATCAGCTCACAGCATTCAGGTACGCTGGTTAAGGACAAACCAGCAAAGGTAATCTGGTCAAGCTGGTTAAGGTCAAACCAACTCAGGATATTAAGGTATGCTGGTTTAGGACATACCAACTAAGTACTAGGTTGTGCAAGTACCAATTCAAAGATGCTTAACCAGATAAGGGCAGTTTAATTGAGAAAATTCGAAGAGCAAAGATCACTGAATTAAAGAGCAGGAAAACAGTAATCTACAGTAGTGAGAACAGATTGCAGATAATAGACCAACTGGAGTGATGAGTGGAATAACAAACCAGCTGGAATATCAGTGAAGAAAACCAGATTGAAACAGAGTAATCTTACAAGTGATATTGAACTGAGGATATTAGTATACAAGGTTCAATATCCGAATCAGTATAAAACAGAAACAAGTGCAGTATGGTTTTAATCAAGCTTAGAACCCGATCAAGAAAAGCGGCTCGATATTCAGGAACCAGATCGGGAGACCAGCTAAGTTAGAGGTAACTTAGAAAATTGAATTTTGGAATGTTTGAAGTCTCGTACAGTCTGATTTGTGACATTTGACATCTCTGCACTGATAATTATTCATTGAAACTACTTTAATATAATACCAGATACGTAGAGATATGGTACAAACTGAAGACAGCGTAGAGTTGCTAAAGGGCAATGTATTTAATGAAGATGTACTTTCATCGTACAAAAATTTAAGACGCCGCAGGTAATTCAATTTGGATACACTCAATGTGTCTACGGGCTACATTTATTACCGTTGTATCCAAAGTATATATATAGAAGAGAAGAGCAGCTGTGAACAGAACGATTTTCAAAATCACAAGCTAACCAGCCCTAACAAGCAAAAACATAGTTCATCTTCAACCAGCTTGCAACAAGTGACACATGCACAGATAGCCTTATTCAATTCTAGTGTCTCTCACTCTTCTAGACACACACTCTGTTGAGTTGAGCTTTATTTGTAAATCATAAATGAGACTGTAGAAGTTCTAGATTATCACAACCAGCTTAGTGTTGAGATTGTTGTATTGCGAACCAGATCGGGGGTCTTTGTTTCGTTGGTAGATTGCTAAGAGTTCTCGTGGCTGCTGGTTGCGGGACCGGGTTTGTACAAAGGGTTGTATAAATCAAATCTTCTAGTGGAATCCTTCACATTGAGGAAGAGGGTCGACGTAGGAGAATTTGCTCCGAACTTCCAAAAACAAACCTCTTGTTCCTTTATCTTTTACATACACGCATTCAATTAAATTGTTCACTATTTGAATCATGTTCCTTCCGCAGAAAATCATTTTATTACACAAAACAAACAGCAGTCACTGAGAACCTTCCTAGTTGGTAACTCGGCTGGAATTTTGCGTTAAGCTGTAAAATTTTTGAAACAATGTTTCAAACCAAAATTAGCAAAGAATTTCATTCAACCCACCCTGAACTCCCAAGCTTGTTTTCGATCCTAACAAGTGGTATCAGAGCAGGTTTCTCAGTGTTTGAACAATTTATTCATTCATACTCATTAAATATGTCGATTTCTCATAATAAAATTCCTATGTTTTCCAACAAGGAATACGACATCTGGAAGATCCAGATGCAGGTGGACCTAGAAGCACAAGACGATGACATGTGGTTCGTAATCACCAATGGACCAATGAAAATTTTGAAAATGAACACTGTTGTGGCAATAACTGCCGTTGCACCTCAATACATTGAGAAACCCATAATGGAGCGGACCTCGGAGGACAAGAAGAAAGCAAATCTGGATAATGTCGCGAAGGATATATTATACAAGACACTAGACAATAATATGTTTAGAAAAATCCAGACTTGCACAACTGCGAAAGAGATCTGGGAGAAGCTAACCCAGATATGCAAAGGAAATGAGGAGACAAAGGAAAACAATTTAACCGTGGCTCTATAAAAATTTTAACTCATCAAGATGAAGCCCGAGGAGACCATGGCTGAGTTCGATGAATACAATTCAGCTCTTTGGTAATTGAGCTGGCCCGACTAAACAAATCATACAGCAACAGGTAGCTGACCCTAAAAGTAATGCGAGCACTTCCCGAGGAGTGGGATGTGAAAACAATGGCCATGCAAGAATCAAAATATTTGAACAAGATGGAGCTGCATGACTTGTTTGCCAATCTGAAGGCCTACGATTTCTAACTAGAAACGAGAGCAGGAGCTGAGCCATCTATGTCTCAACCAACCAGAGGTCTCGCTGATACAATTCCAGAACAAATTTCATGCTCCACGAGCAGCAGATCAGCAGAGGAGATGAGCAAGGATGCGATGGCCTTGTTGATAAGAAAATTTGGAAAATTTATGCGGAAGCATAATACTAAACCCTCTTTTGATTCTCCCAAGAGAAATTTTACCACTCCTTCTGATGATAAATGTTATAACTGTGGCAGGCCTGGTCACTTCGTGGCTGATTGCAGGAAGCCAAGAATAGATGAAAAGAAGCGACCAGATCACAGCAATAGCAATGACAAGGAGAAAAAGGTTTATCGTAAAGGAAGAGTGGAAAAAGCCATAGTGGCTGAAGAAAACAAGAGTTAGTGGGCTGATTTAGATTCAGAAGAACCCAGCTCTGGAACCTCCTCATCAAGCCAAATTGAAGATGAAGTACAGTGTCTCATGGCAAAGATGACACGGAGGAGGTATTTGATTTTTCCAGTCGAGAATTCACACATGAGTACCTTGTTACTGCACTAAATGAAATGGTCCTAGAATATAAAAAGCTTTCTCAATCATTCGAGTTAGTTAAAGTTGAAAGAGAGAGCTGTGCAACAAATGCTGAGCTGGTTGGCTCAAGAAATATTCAAGCTGCTCTAAGTAAGCTTGTAACAGAGAATGAAGAACTGAGAAGCAAGTCCAAGGAGATGCTGAATGAGAACCAGCGATTGGCTGGATTAATAAGCTCCTGGACCAGGTCTTCTGTCTCACTACAAAAACTGCATGGAGCTACAAAGACATCTGGTGATAGAACCGGATTCAGCTATAATAGCGATGAAGGCAGTACATCACAAACCAGTAGTACTCCAAGGCTGGAAAGGACAAATTTTAGAACAATGAACTTTGTAAAATCCAGCACAAAACAGCCTGAAGAGGCACACTCTGGTGAAGTAAAGATAGCAGCTGAGACTACGATATGGAAAGGAAGATTTTGTGGGCTAGGTTATACTGCTCCTGAGAAGCCTCGAGAGAGCTGGCTGAACAAAAGAATAGTACAAATGCGGGGTAAACCCAAATATGGTGGCATAAAAAAAGGCTAGTTTTCTCGGACTTCAACGAAGGATAGGCAGTACAGGTCTAAATATCATAATTCCAGATCGAATGGTCCATATGTTGTTCATCAATCCCTATCCAAATCAAAGAGCACACATGGACCACACAAGTTCTTTGATGCACACACTGGTACATGGGTCAAGATTATCCAAGTGTGGGTCCCGAAAGGTCTAATCAAACCTGGACCCAAATGAATAAAAGGGTACCAAATCTTCTTGACATGTGATTGCAGGAACAACAGGTATCAAGATTGGAGCAATCAACATGGTAGCTGGACAGTGGATGTGAGAGGCACATGACTGGCGATGCCAAGCTCACATATATAAAACCCTATAATGGACCCAAGATCACCTTCGGTTATAACTCAAACGGTAACATCGGGGATAAGGGTAAGCTTACCCATGGTAATAGATGTGAGACCCGAAAGCTGATGAGATTAATTGAGTTAATTAATCGGGTTTTGTTGAGATCAGCTTTGATTCGATATGCTTAGAGAAGCTATCGGGTTTTGTTTCAGCCTTGGAATAGTTCTAGAGAGTTAGAGTTGGCATGGAATCTGTTCAGCAGTTAGCGCGAGTCATCACTGAATGTTGGCGCTCAGCAGTGGTGACGTCAGCAGTAGTGGTTTTATTCAGCAGTCATAGCAAGACCTGTTGTCGCTGAGCAGTAGAGAGCGTGCTAGCGTGTTTCAGCAGTGAGTAGTTCTACGTCATCGTTTGGATTAGTTGGAACGACAGCGTTTTGGATAAGCGAAGAAGATTCAACTGTGAGTTGCGTTAGCGTCAGTTGTGTGAGAGTTCTGTTGTAGCGTTGCTAACAGATGTTGGTTAGTGTTCAGCAGTGAGTAGCGGGTGACGTGTCCAGTTGCGACAGTAGTTCTCTGCGACGTCGTTTGAGTTAGTAGAGATCTGTTCTGACTTAGAGAGAGATCTGTTGCAAGACCTGTTTCCGAGCGGAAATATCAGTTGTTGGTTAGTGTTCAGCAGTGAGTAGCGGGTGACGTGTCCAGTTGCGACAGTAGTTCTCTGCGACGTCGTTTGAGTTAGTAGAGATCTGTTCTGACTTAGAGAGAGATCTGTTGCAAGACCTGTTTCCGAGCGGAAATATCAGTTGCGATAGATTAAGTGTGGTGGATACTGTTTCTTCAGCTGTGAGAAACTTTGGCTTAGTTAAGAGAGGACTTGGTCTTCGAATTGATTATCCAGTTTCCATACTCAGAATATTTCCTGATTGCCAATTTCTGTCGCGTTACCCTAGCTACTGTTCACTGAACCTTATCTTCTTCGATTGTCGGCGGTAAGCAGCGCCAACGAGAGCGAGAGGGGTAGCGATGAACTCCTCTTGCTGAGACGCTTCGTTTGGATATTGTTTTCGAACGTTTTCTTGAAGCTGGTGAGGTGTGCGAAGACATCTCCCTTGTGTAGTCTGTTAGCATAGCGTCGGATTTCGCTCCTAGCTTGTTGGGGTAAGTAAAATTCCTACCTTTAAGCTTTGTTTAGAGCTTTCTGTTGAGTTAGAGAGGTAGGATTAGCACTGGTGGAGTTTGTAACTCCCAGCTACTGTGTTCTGTGCTACGGTCCCTGAGGAATTGTGTGTTACCGTTGAGCAGGTGGTAGATCTGTGTGCTCGTGACGTCATTGTGGCAATCTGCTGTAGTAATTGTTGCACAGAGAATCGAGGTATGGATGTGAGCTTGTTTACAGCTTAGGATTGAACATGGATTATGTGCTTTGCTGTGTATGCTCTGTGCTGTTATCGTTTGTGCATTGTGTTAGAGTAGATGCCCAACTAGCCAACTTGTGGCGTGTGGGTTTTATAGACTCTTGTACAAACAATCTTTATATATGATATTCACATTTTCTTATATGGCATTCTTTACTTTCATTATGTGTGTAATGATTTACAATTGTGTTGAGTAAAGACCTAGAATGCACCAAAGCGTATGTTAGATGTGATAGTGGGTATGACGGCTATCATGAAACACATCTAATAGTCGCTGTGTGTTCTGAACTATGTTCCTAGTCGATTGGGCCGTCAAAACGAGGATAAGGCCGCCCGAGTTCGAGACTAGTATCTGCGATGCGAAGTACCATGTTTCATTGGTAGGGAACATTGTGATGTTCTGAGCATGCAGATAGATAGTGACATGGTGATCTATCGAACTACCCTCGTTCGGACTTTCCAAGTGGTTACCATTTGTCGAGTGGATAAGTCCGAGGTCTTGGTTGTACTGATTAGTCCTCACGACTCGAAACGTCATTGAGACTACATGATAGGTGTCTCACTTTGACCCGTTTGCCGACTCACTTGGGGTCATAAGGCGTCGGGATTGGGTGAGACCCCGATGCATGTAGGAGTCGATGCATCGTTGTCGAGGATTCACCGCTCGCAGACATGCGTGGATATCCTATGCTATCTGAGGGGATAATAGTGTATAAATCTCTGGCCAGAGTACTAGAAGTGTTTTAGGTAAATGTGTTTACCTAGTTACACTCGCGATGTCACTATTCATCTCCAAGATGTATGCATAGCTATCGGATCTCTAGCGACTCTCGATTTACCAATGGTCGTTGATCTGATCGGGATATATGGATTGAAAGGACCGTACTGTACGCTAACCACGACCGACTGGTTCTTGCAGGCACTATCAGTGATACCTAGGGGATCATGGGGCGATGTTGCTAGACGCTTTACCATGATCCGTTGGGCAAGTCTGGAATTGTGATTCCGGAGCCACAATGGTTGTGGGCCCACGGCTAGCTGTATCCCTGAACCATTGAGGGTCACACAAGTACTAGATTAGAGATTCCCGCACGGATACTCAGCTCAATGTGTTGAGCACGAGAAGAGGATTTCGGGAAGTGCGACTTCCTAAAAGTCAACAGGGGTCAAACCGGGGTTTCCCGTTGTTGAGGGGCAAAACGGTCTTTTTGCACTGGGGTTCTGAAAAATGGTTTTTCAAATCAAATTATTCAGTTTTGGAAACTGACTCGATCGGTCCGATCTGATCGGCGATCGGAGTTACGATGAAGTCTCGGTGATGGAGATGAACTGAATGTTAATTGTTGGACCGGGCCCGTTGGGTCGGTCCAAATCCAACACTCTATTTAAATGTATTAGGAGACTTGATTAGTAACATTAACTCATAACTAAAACCCTAAACCTACTTGCTAGCCGCCCCTCCTCTCCTCTCCAAACGCCGCCGCCGCCGCCCGCCGTGCGCCGCCGCCGCCTCCGCCGATCGTCGCCGGAAATCTATTTCCGGCCAGTTCGACGAGGAGAATCCGTTCGTGCTGATCTCGTCAGCGCTTCTAGTGCAGCCTGAAGAAGGAGTCTCGGATCTGGTCATGGACCGGATTTGAGTAAACTACCGCAATCTACCGAGAAGAGCCGGATTCTTGTAATACCGGTTGGAGCCAGGCACAAGTGCCAGCAAGGTAATCCGCTTAAACATCCTATGAATGTCGTAGTTTGTTTATGAATTTTTTGTATTGATCGTCTCCCGGCCTCTTTCTATTGTTCTTCCGCTGCCTCGCCGGGGGGCGGATCCGGATCCCCAACAGTGGTATCAGAGCCAGGTTTCCAGGATCTGATCATGCGATTTGCCATAATTGTATCTAACATTGAATTTCAGATTTGGAATCGATCGGAAAGATCAAAAGTCGATCGGAAAGATCAAAAGTCGGGCCACGCCACCGCCGCATGCGGCGGCGCACACATAGGCACGCGATGGCGCGCGGGGTTGCGCGATGGTTGCGGATGAGGGCTGCGCGACGATGCGCGAGCGGGCGCGCATGGCTGCGCCTGATCGCCGATCAACTTGCGCTCCTGTCCCGCACGAACTCGCATGATCTGCTGCCCCTTCGCGTGAAGATGTTGCGACGCTGGCTGGAGGTTGTCCGCGCAAGTGCGGCGCGCTGGCCGCGCTGCTGTTGCAAGAAGTTGCGCGCTGGTGGCGCATCACGGCGGCCACCTTGCTTCGAGCGATGGGCGCCGCTTCCCGCAACCGTTGCGCGATGTGGCTGGCCGCTGCTGCAAGCGATGGCGCGGTGATGCGCCGCTGTCCATGCGCTGTGCGTCGCACGTCGACGCACGATGGCGTGCGATTGCGCCGCGCCTTGTCGCGGCCGTGCGCAAAATTCGTGGTGGCGGCGGCGCCGGCCGGCCGCCGCTCCGGCTGTTAGAGTAGATGCCCAACTAGCCAACTTGTGGCGTGTGGGTTTTCATTGACTCTTGTACAAACGATCTTTATATATGATATTCGCATTCTTTTATATGGCATTCTTTACTTTCATTATGTGTGTAATGATTTACAATTGTGTTGAGTAAAGACCTAGATTACACTAAAGCGTATGTTAGATGTGATAGTGGGTATGACGGCTATCATGAAACACATCTAATAGTCGCTGTGTATTCTGAACATGTTCCTAGTCGATTGGGCCGTCAAAACGAGGATAAGGCCGCCCGAGTTCGAGACTAGTATATGCGATGCGAAGTACCATGGTTCATTGGTAGGGAACATTGTGATGTTCTGAGCAAGCAGATAGATAGTGACCTGGTGATCTATCGAACTACCCTC
>KV019642.1:98573-116761 GCA_001598015.1 Dorcoceras hygrometricum | reverse complement strand
TTAATACTTTTGCCCAACTGATTTTCTACTTCAGCTTTGAATTCCTCTTTCCTTTCAAAGGATTCAGACTTGTACTTCATCAAGTACAAGTACCCATACCTAGAGTAATCATCGGTAAAGGAAGTATGTGTGGTGCAGCCGTGTTTAGTACCGATACTAAATGGGCCGCACACATCAGTATGGATCAAATCCAATAGGCCTTGGGCACGCTCACCCTTGCCCTTGAAGGGTTGCTTGGTCATCTTTCCTTTAAGACAGGATTCACAATTCGGTAGGGAGTTGATGTCTGACAGATCAAACAAGTCACTCCTAACCAACTTGTTCATCCTACTTAGAGAAATGTGACCTAGCCTAGCGTGCCAAAGTTGTGCTGGGTTCAAGTTATCGTGTTTCCGTTTAATTGTTGTTGTATGTGATTCAACATCGCGAGTTGGAACGTCTTTTAATTTTAAGGTGTATAAATCGTTTTCGCGTTCCCCAATTCCAATTAAACATTCATTCTTGTAAATATTGCAAATCGAATTAGCAAACATACAAGAATATCCATCTCTATCAAGCATAGGAATAGAAATAATGTTTTTAATCAATTCAGGAACAAATAAAACGTCTCGTAACAACAACTTAAAATTTGAAGACAGAAATAAACTAATATCTCCTATAGCTACTGCAGCAACTCTTGCTCCATTGCCAAGCCTCAAGTGGGTCTCACCCTCTCTAAGACGTCGACTTCTTGTCATCACCTGCAAATCATTGCAGATATGAGATCCGCATCCGGTATCAAGTACCCAAGAAGTTGAATTTAGAGACATATTTATTTAAATATAGAACATACCTTTTGCAGTTCGCAACTGCTCGAGGTACTCCTTGCAGTTCCTCCTCCAATGCCCAGCCTTGTGGCAGTGGTGGCAAACGTCCTCGCTCTTGTTTGGCTTAGAAGCCTTTGCCTTCGGCTTCTTGGCAGACTTTTCCTCCTTCGCAGGAGCAGAACGCTTCTTGCTCTTGCTCCTGGGCCCCTTCTTCGCAGAGGAAGAAGAGCCCAAAAGGAGGACGGGTTTGTCCTTCTTTATTGTCCCCTCAAACACTACAAGCATGTTCACCACCTCTTCAAGGGTGGCTTCCAGCTTGTTCATGTTGAAGTTGACCACAAAGGGGTCAAATGCAGTGGGTAGCGAGAGGAGAAGTACATCCACCGACAGCTCGTGTGGAAGTGCGATATCAAGGCCCGACAGCTTTTCAACGAGCCCAATCATACGAACCACATGCTCGCGGACCGAAGTCCCATCGCGCATGCGGCTCGTCATCAGTTCCTTGACAGCCGTGAACCTCTCATGTCGAGAGTTCTCCCCGTACAGTTCCTTGAGATGAAAGAGTATGGCAGAGGCATACTTTGTCTTCTCAAAGCGCCGTTGCATTTCATTGGACATCGATGCCATCACATAGCATCGAGCTTTAACCTCGTCGTCACGCCATTGGTTAAGCGTAATCATCTCCTCAGGGCTGATATCGGCAGGAGTTTCTTCCGGAGGGGACTTCTCTATCGTATAGAGGAGCTTCTCCGAAGCCAATATAAGATTAAGGTTGCGGAGCCAGTCTTGGTAGTTCAGACCGGTGAACCTGTTGCTCCAGTATAGCAGCGAGCGGGTTTTTCATCGAAACCATTTTTATAAAGCAGTTATACTGAAAAGAAAACAGACATGCATTACTGACTATATAAAAATAAACGCTAAGACATAAAACATGGTCATTTAGTTTTATGAATTACCCTCACACTATTTTAACGATTTCCAACAGTTTGTCAATGACGTGGACAGCTTTCCGGCATACATGACCCCCTCAATAATATGAGCCGGGCCATGTATACGGGTAGCATCGACGTACACCCATTGTTGATGGAAGGTAGGGTTAATTTAAACAAATTTAAATACCCTTTTAGTTTATCGAATAAACATTTTATCTTGATATAAGTTTTAAATCATATTTAAAACGAGGGATTTTATTTTTGAAAAAAAAAATTTTTTTGGTCTCATGCATAATTAAATCTAATTTGAAACATGCAACATGCGGATTCAATTAATCTATATATCAATATATATAAATAAATATTGGGATGATCGATCGCGAGAGCTATGCGGTCCGTGGTTGCCAGCCATGGACCTGGGTCCAATCCTAGGGGTAATGCAATATGCAATGCAATCATATTACAAAGCTTTCCGGTTTTACAGATCTTCGGTCTTCAATATCTTGACCGTCATCGTCCACCGTCTTCGGATGTCCTCCCACTAAATCTAGTAAATATGACAAATAAGGGATACATTTATCAAGGGGTGGGAACGGGCCACAAACAGGCCCACTTTAAATGATAATCAAATATTAATAAACCGAAATCATACAAAACCTATTGCATACACCTAACACATTGGGCACGGCTCTCGATCACCCCAATCATGCAATTAATCTAATTAACATGCATAAATTAAATAATCCTATTATTTATCGTAAAATCATATTCTAATTACGAAATCGCATTTTATAATAAAATCGTATTTTGCCGATAAAAACAAATTTTAATCAAAAAATTCATATTTCATTATAAAATAATATTTCATAATTAAAATCACATTTTACTAATTTTAATTGTATAAAATTGGGCTTAAAACAATTCTAGGCCCGAAAACTTAAAATTTCAAAATCGATCAAAACCGGGCCCGATATCGCATACCGGCCCGAAAACTTCACGGGCTGCCCGGGACAGGCCCGAACCAAACCCTAGAAGAAATCATACCAGCCGTCACGACATCGCCGGAGACTCGCCGGAGCGGCGGCCGGCCGGCGGCCGCCATCGACGAAATCGCGCGTGCCGCAAGGGCCGCACGCGGCCGCGCAAGCGCGGCAACCGGGCCCGATATCGCATACCGGCCCGAAAACTTCACGGGCTGCCCGGGACAGGCCCGAACCAAACCCTAGAAGAAATCATACCAGCCGTCACGACATCGCCGGAGACTCGCCGGAGCGGCGGCCGGCCGGCGGCCGCCATCGACGAAATCGCGCGTGCCGCAAGGGCCGCACGCGGCCGCGACAAGCGCGGCGCTCCATCGACGACGTGCGCCAATCGCGCGCGCAGTAGGCCGGCCATCATCGGAGACGTGCGCCACCATGCTCGCAATCGTGCGGCCAGCTTCGCACAGGACGCGTGACCAGCGCGCGCGACGACGTCCGGCCACGACTCGCAGCAGCGGCGCCAAGCGTCGCCCATCTTCCAGCCGCCATCGCGCGCAAATGATCGGCCAGCGTGTGGCCAACGAGCGCGAAGGAGGCGCCTGGACAAGGCCAGCGTCGCGCGCAGGTCGTGCTCCTCACGTGCGCGAGTGATGGGGCGCCGCCGCACACGGCGGCGGCAGGCGGTCGTTTCAAGAATTTCGAATTTTCGATCTGAAATTTAAGACGTTAGATACAATATGGCAATATAGTATGATCAGATCCGAAAACCATGGCTCTGATACCACTGTTGGGATCCGGATCGCGCCCCCCGGTGAGGCAGCGGAAGAACAGAAAAATATGTCCGGGAGGCGATCAATACGATAAAATTACAAAACAATTAATGTCATTCATAGGGTGTTCAAAACACTACCTTGCTGGCACTTGTGCCTGGCTCCAACCGTAGTTACAATAACGTCGGCTCTTCACGGTAGATTGCGGTAGATAACGCCAATCCGGTCCACGACCGGATACGAGACTCCTTCGTCACCCTGCACTAGAAGGCGTGACGAGATCTGCGTGGACGGATTCTCCTCGTCGAATTGGCCGGAACGAATTCCGGCGAAGCGGCGACGGCGGCGGCGGCGGCGTGCACCGGGCGGCGGCGGAGAGGCTTATGAGAGGAGGGGAGGCGGTGGCTAGGAGCTTGGGAGACTAGGGTTTATGTCTAATGAATTGAGTTATGAAGTCTACAAGCCTAATTAAATAGACTTAGTCATAATCTTGGACCGGCCCAACGGGCCCGGGTCCAACGGGTGAACATTGAGTTCAACTCTATCACCGTGACTTCATCGTAACTCCGATCGCCGATCAGATCGGACGGATCGACTCAGTTTCCAAAACTGAATATTAATATCTGAAAAATCATTTTTCAGAACCCCAGTGCAAAATGACCGTTTTGCCCCTCAACGTCGGAAATCTCGATTTGACCCGAGTTGACTTTTAGGAAGTCGCACTCCCCAAAATCCTCTTCTCGTGCTCAACACATTGAGCTGAGTATTCGTGCGGGAATCTCGAATCCAGTACTTGTGTGACCCTCAATGGTTCAGAGATACAGCTAGCCGTGGGCCCACAACCATTGCGGCTCCGGAATCACAATTCCGGACTTGCCCATCGGATCATGGTAAGAGCATCTAGAAACATCGCCCCATGATCCCCTAGGTATCACTGATAGTGCCTGCAAGAACCAGTTGGTCGTGGTTAGCGTACAGTACGGTCCTTTCAATCCATATATCCCGGTCAGATCAACGACCATTGGTAAATCGAGAGTCGCTATAGATCCGATAGCTATGCATACATCTTGGAGATCGAATAGTGACATCGCGAGTGTAACTAGGTAAACACATTTACATAAAACACTTCTAGTACTCTGGCCAGAGATTTATACACTATTATCCCCTCAGATAGCATAGGATATCCACGCATGTCTGCGAGCGGTGAATCCTCGACAACGATGCATCGACTCCTACATGCATCGGGGTCCCTAGCCATGCATACATCTTGGAGATCGAATAGTGACATCGCGAGTGTAACTAGGTAAACACATTTACCTAAAACACTTCTAGTACTCTGGCCAGAGATTTATACACTATTATCCCCTCAGATAGCATAGGATATCCACGCATGTCTGCGAGCGGTGAATTCTCGACAACGATGCATCGACTCCTACATGCATCGGGGTCTCACCCAATCCCGACGCCTTATGACCCCAAGTGAGTCGGCAAACGCGTCAAAGTGAGACGCCTATCATGTAGAGTCTCAATGACGTTTCGAGTCGTGAGGACTAATCAGTACAACCAAGACCTCGGACTTATCCACTCGACAAATGGTAACCACTTGAAAAGTCCGAACGAGGGTAGTTCGATAGATCACCAGGTCACTATCTATCTGCATGCTCAGAACATCACAATGTTCCCTACCAATGAAACATGGTACTTCGCATCGCAGATACTAGTCTCGAACTCGGGCGGCCTTATCCTCATTTCGACGGCCCAATCGACTAGGAACATGTTCAGAATACACAGTGACTATTAGATGTGCTTCATGATAGCCGTCATACCCACTATCACATCTAACATACACTTGAGTGCATTCTAGGTCTTTACTCAACGCAATTGTAAATCATTATACACACAATGAAAGTAAAGAATGCCATATAATGAATGTGAATATCATATATAAAGATTGTTTCATACAATAGTCTATAAACCCACACGCCACAAGTTGGCTAGTTGGGCATCTACTCTAACAGAGTATGTCCCGGAGTCCTACGTGAACGCCCGTGAGCGTGAGTTCGATAATTTGGAGTAGGGCAGTATGTCTGCTAGAGAGTATGCCCATAGGTTTTCTTCCCTTCTTGAATACGTGCCGCATGTTTCTGGCCAGTAGAGAGCGAAGAGAACTGGGTTTCTTTAGGGGTTGAACGAGGAGTTGTATTCCTTGGTTTTGGCTAGCTCGCCGAAGAGCTATGCAGAGGCAGTGGACAGTGCGATCGACATTGAGGAAGGTTTGAGGAACCGTCGGTCTTGTGGTAGGCCACAGGTGGCACAGAGTAGTCGTCCAGTGGTTCAGGGAGCACAAACTTCCCAGTCTATACAGTCGTCTCAGACCCCAACAGCAGCAACAGGTAGCCCAACAGTTTGATCATCAGAGGTTTAGGCCTCGTGGTAAGTAGTTTAAGAAGAAGTCTGGTTCTAGTTCTTCTGGTTCTGGTAGCTCCAGCAGTGGTGGTACCAAGGTTGAGCATTGTGGCTAGTGTGGTGGAAGGCACCCTACAGCGCAGTGTGAAGGTCTGCAGGGTTATTGTAATGTCTGTGGTCAGTACGGACACTTTGCCAGAGTGTGTCCCTTGTCTAGATCGCAGCATACCGCAGTTCCACCACAGGGTCGAGGTGGATCGTCTAGAGGTCGTTCTGCTTTTCCTGTTCAGCAGCAGAGGTTGGGGGAGCCTCAGTTTAGGCCGTTTCAGCAGCCTGGTCCTTCGCGATTTGGACAGTCTTCCCACCCTCAGTTTTCTGGACCTCATTTTGCCCAAGTGAACACCATGAATAGGCAGCAGGTGGAGAGCACACCGGGCGGAGGATTATCTCAGGTACTTGCTTTCTCTTTGATTTTCCTGCGCGTGTGTTGTTTGATACAGGAACGTCGCATTCTTTTGTTTCTGATGCATTTGTGGTTGAGCATGGTTTGCATACCACTCCTCTGTGTGATGTTGTATCCGTTGCGACTCCTGTCGGTGCGAGCCTGTTCTCCCAGGAGATTTTGATGCATGGTGTTCTTAGGTTTGGCGAGAGTGTGTTGTTAGCCAACCTGATCAGTCTAGTGATGTGGGATTTTGACTGTATAGTGGGAATGGACGTGTTGTCTAGCTATAGGGCCACCGTGGATTGTTTCCATGGCATTGTGCGATTTAGGCCCTAGTCTGGCGAGAAATGGAATTTCCACGGCCAAGATTCCCCAGTTGAAGATCCCTTTAGTCTCTGCGATGGAGATGTTCAGCCTGTTGTCGCTTGAGAATGCTGGTTTCATGATCTATGCCTTAGATGCGTCTTCTTCTTCGAGCGTAGAGCTTAGTAGAGTCCCTGTGGTTCGACATTTCCTGGATGTGTTTTCGAAGGGTTTTCCTCCGAGGCGGGAGATAGACTTCAGTATTGAGTTGGTTCCTGGAACAGCTCCGATTTCACGTGCTCCGTATCGTTTATCGTCTGCTGAGTTGAGGGAGCTTAAGGAGAAGCTTAGTGATTTGCTGGAGAAGGGATTCATTAGGCCTAGCATGTCCTCGTGGGGAGCGCCTATCTTGTTTGTTAAGAAGAAGGACGGGTCTATGAGGATGTGCATCGACTTTAGACAGTTGAACAAGGCGATAGTGAAGAACAAGTACCCTTTGCCTAGGATCGATGATCTTTTTGACCAGTTGCAAGGGTCTGCCGTGTTTTCAAAGATCGATCTGCATTCTGGGTATCATCAGTTGCACATCTGTGAGCAGGATGTTGAGAAGACTGCGTTTCGTGTTTATCGATGACATTTTGGTGTACTCTAAGACTCCGTTGCAGCATAAAGAGCATTTGATGCTAGTTCTTCAGAAGCTTCGAGACTCGCAGCTGTATGCCAAGTTTTCCAAGTACGAGTTTTGGTTGGACCGAGTTGTGTTTCTGGGTCATGTGATTTCTGTTGATGGTATTTCTGTGATCCCAGTAAGGTTGAGGTTGTTCTTAACTGGGAGCGTCCCAAGAGTGTTGCTGAGATTCGTAGTTTCTTGGGATTAGCTGGCTATTATCGGCGGTGTATATAGAGATTATCTAGTATAGCAAAAGCCAATGACACAATTGACTCAGAAAAGCAAAAGCGCTTTGTTACCCAGTTCATGATTTGGAGTTAGCAGCAGTGGTTTTTGCTTTGAAGATTTGGCGCCACTACCTATATGGTGAGCAGTTTGTGGTGTACTCCGACCACAAGAGTCTTCAGTATCTGTTTTCTCAGTCAGATTTGAATATGAGACATTGTAGATGGATGGAGCTGCTAAAGGATTTTGATTGTGAGATCAAATACCAGCCTGGGAAGATGAATGTAGTTGCTGATGCATTGAGCAGAAAGGCTCAAGTAGTGATGCTGGCTTCGATGCAGATTTCGAAGGTCCATGAGCATCTTAGCACTACTGGTTGGAGGTTTTACCCCGCTGAGGATTATGTTGTGGTGTCTTCTTTGCAAGTTGAGCCACAGATTGTTTCTAGCATTAGAGCAGCTCAGAGGACTTATCCTTCCATCCATGAGTTGAAGCTGAAGGTGAGAGTTGGACAGTTGGAAGACTATACTTTCTCTTCTGATGGTTGTTTGAGGTTTCGTGGCAGGCTTGTTGTGCCAAATCTGATTGATTTGAAGGAAGAGATATTGCGAGAAGCGCACTGCAGTAGATACAGTGTCCATCTGGTGCAAGGAAGATGTATCATGCCTTGAAGCAGCATTACTGGTGGGCAGGTTTGAAGAGTGATGTTGCTGATTTTGTAGCCCGATGTCTGAATTGTCAGCAAGTCAAGGCAGAGAGGATGAGACCTAGTGGTTTGTTGCATAGCTTAGAGGTGCCCCAATGGAATTGGGAGCACATAGCTATGGATTTTGTCACGCATTTGCCTCGTTCCAGTAGAGGTTTTGATGCTGTGTGGGTTGTTATAGACAGATTGTCGAAGTCTGCGCACTTCATTCCCTACAACATGAGCTATTCTTTGAATAAGATGGCGAAGCTATCCATAGATTTTGTGGTGCGTTTGCATGGTGTGCCAGTTTCGATTGTTTCAGATCGTGATCCAAGGTTTAGTTCCAGGTTTTGGAAGAGTTTGCAAAAAGCTTTGGGAACTAGATTGGCTATGAGTACAGCAGATCACCCCCAAATACATGGCCAATCTTAGAGGACTATCCAGATTTTAGAGGATATGTTGAGAGCTGTTGTGATGGACTTCAGTGGTAGCTGGCAAGACTCGTTGTCTTTGGTTGAGTTTTCCTACAATAACAGCTATCAGGTCACGATTGGCATGGCACCGTTTGAGGCTTTGTATGGAAGAAAGTGTAGATCGCCAGTGTGATGGGAAGAAGTGGGGGAGAAGAAGCTGTCTTATCCAGAATTTGTGCAGCAGATGAGAGATCAGGTGGACTTGATTTTCCAGATAATGAAAGCTGCTCAAGATCGCCAAGCCAGTTATGTGAATAAGATGCGTAGGCCTTTAGAATTTGAGGTTGGTTATCTAGTTTTCCTTAAGGTTTTCCTTTCCGCAGTGTTATGAGATTTGGTCTCAAGGGAAAGTTAGTTCCTCGCTATGTTGGTCCTTATGAGATCTTAGAGAGGATTGGTCCTTTGGCTTATCGGCTGTTGTTGCCACCAGATTTGTATTCCTTACATGATGTGTTTCATGTTTCGATGTTGAGGAAGTACGAGCCAGATCCCTTGCATGTGTTGAGAACTGGCGAGGTGGAGTTAGATCGGACTTTGATCTATGTGGAATATCCCTTGCAGATCTTGGATAGAAAAGAGAAACAGCTGAGGAACAAAACCATTCCTTTGGTGATGGTTCAGTGGAGCAAGCACGGTAGAGAATAAGCTACTTGGGAACTGGAAGATAAGATGCAACGTGAGTGGCCACATCTATTTGAGTAGATGTTGCTTTTGTTCCAGTAGTTGGTTGCTTGTGTTTCTTTCCCCAGTTATCTTGAACTCTTGTTCTGGATTTTATTGATTTCGAGGACGAAATCCTGTTTTAGTGGGAGCTGATGAGATTAATTGAGTTAATTAATCGGGTTTTGTTGAGATCAGCTTTGAGTCGATATGCTTAGAGAAGCTATCGGGTTTTGTTTCAGCCTTGGAACAGATCTGGAGATTTAGAGTTGGCGCGGAATCTGTTCAGCTGTTAGCGCGAGTCATCGCTGAATTTGGCGCTCAGCAGTGGTGACGTCAGCAGTAGTGGTTTTATTCAGCAGTCGTAGCAAGACCTGTTGTCACTGAGCAGTAGAGAGCGCGCTAGCGTGTTTCAGCAGTGAGTAGTTCTACGTCGTCGTTTGGATTAGTTGGAACGACAGCGTTTTGGATTAGCGAAGAATACTCAGCTGTGAGTTGCATTAGCGTCAGCTGTGTGAGAGATCTGTTGTAGCGTTGCTAACAGATGCTGGTTAGTGTTCAACAGTGAGTAGCGGGTGACGTGTCCAGTTGCGACAGTAGTTCTCTGCGACGTCGTTTGAGTTAGTATAGATCTGTTCTGACTTAGAGAGAGATCTGTTGCAAGATCTGTTTGTGAGCGAAAATATCAGTTGCGATAGATTAAGTATGGTGGATACTGTTTCTTCAGCTGTGAGCAGCTTTGGCTTAGTTAAGAGAGGACTTGGTCTTCGAATTGAGTATCCAGTTTCCATACTTAGAATATTTCCCGATTGCCAATTTCTGTCGCGTTACCCTAGCTACTGTTCACTGAACCTTATCTTCTTCGATTGCCGGCGGTAGGCAGCGTCGATGAGAGCGAGAGTGGTAGCGTTGGAATCCTCTTGCTGAGACGCTTCATTTGGATATTGTTTTCGAACGTTTGCTTGAAACTGGTGAGGTGTGCGAAGACATCTTCCTTGTGTATTCTATTAGCATAAGCGTCGGATTTCGCTCCTAGCTTGTTGGGGTACGTAAAGTTCCTACCTTTAAGCTTTGTTTAGAGCTTTCTGTTGAGTTAGAGAGGTAGGATTAGCACTGGTGGAGTTTGTAACTCCCAGCTGCTGTGTTCTGTGCTACGGTCCCTGAGGAATTGTGTGTTACCGTTGATCAGGTGGTAGATCTGTGTGCTCGGGATGTCATTGTGGCAATCTGCTGTAGTAATTGTTGCACAGAGAATCGAGGTACGGATGTGAGCTTGTTTACAGCTTAGGATTGGAATGTATTATGTGCTTTGCTGTGTATGCTCTGTGCTGTTATCGTTTGTGCATTGTTTTGATATCAGTTGTTGCATTTGCATACACGCATTATCCTGTTGAGCTCTGTTTTGCTAGCAATGCATGTTCTGTTGATTGAAGAATACCAGGATGCTATATTCGAGGATGAGCGGGTAGTTCCCGTATACCTCGGAGGCTGAGCGGGTAACTCCCGTACCTCATCTCCCTGCTGGGTTTGTTAGCCGCTATGAGCGGAGTGGGTAGCTCCCACATCTCATGAGTGGGCAACAACAGGTGGAGCTTTTTGTTTAGCATCTGGTATGGTGTACTGGAGATGAGTGGGTAGCTCCCATGTGCTCAGTATACCCGTGGCCACTGATTGTCTTTCCTTTGATCAGATCTTGCTGTTGAGCTGTTGTTGCGATCCTTTGGCTCCCTGCTTTCGGTTGTAGCCTTGATCCCTTGCATAGCATTTGCATATTTATCTGTTGCTTTCCTTATGCTGTTTGTGCTGCTCTCCGTACTGGGGTTTGACCCCGATGTCCCTCTGGGGCTTGTGTATTGTTGCCTGTGTGTGTTTTCAGGTTTCCCAGGTTTCTCTGTTGGTCGTGGTTTTGACCCAGCTGGAGGTGCCCCAGGAGGTGGATAGAGTGTCCCAGTTAGCGTATAGCATATATGTACTAGTACTGTCAGCCGGGGAATGTCCTGTGCTTGTGGGATTGTGTTATCCGTTGTAGTACTGGTATTTTTTATTTGTTTTAATGTTGTACTGTTGTACTGAGTGTTTGTAAAATACTGGGATTACTTTGAGTATTGTGTATTTTAAATTATATGTTTTAAACCGTCAGGACTAAAGCGAAAATTTTAAGCCACTTTTTGTATGTTTCCGCTATTGTTTGCGTGGTTTAACTCTGAGTAGAGCTCGATGCCTGACAATTTCACTGTCAACAATGTTCTCCTTGTAGAGAACTTGTGCTACAACTTGATAAGTTTTAGTCAGTTGTGTGACAGTAACTACTCTGTTAAATTTTAGAAGCACACATGCACGGTTCTCAATCCGGAAGGTCTGACTGTGTTAGTTGGTTATAGATCTTATAACACCTACAAAGTCCACTGGTCAGACCAACCACATACAGAACAAACATGTCTAGTAGCTGACTCTTCAAAGATTTGATTGTGGCATCAGCGGATGAACCATCCTAACTTTAAAACTATTGCCAATTTGATTAAGCGTGAGTTGGTTGATGGCTTGCCAAGCTAAAATTTTTGAAAGATAAAATTTGCTCTGCCTATCAGCTAGGTGAACATTTAAAAAGTCTACTTTCAAAACAAGAGGCAGTGATAAAACCTCACGTAAGCTATATCTATTATATATGGATCTTTTTGGACCAATACCAGTAACCAGCTTAGGGGGAATGAAGTAAAACCTTGTTGTGATTGATGATTTCTCAAAATTTACTTGGGTGGTGTTTTTAAAATCAAAAGATCAAACTGCCAACCTGCTGATCAAGATCTTAAAATGTCTTCAAAATTATCAATCTTGTAATGTCAATCGGATTAGGAGTGATAGAGGAACAAAGTTTTTGAATTTTAAAATCTCCTCCTAATCTGGATGACATTGGAATCAAACATGAGTTGTCTGCAGCTAGAATACCTTAGCAAAACGGGTTGGCTGAATGTAGAAATCGTACTTTAAAAGAATCTGCTACAACTATGATTGATGATTCCTGGATTTCAAACAAATTTTGGGCAGAAGCAGTCAATACAGCTTGCTACACTCAAACAGATCGATGATAAACAAGCAACATGGAGTTACTCCATATGAGATCTGGAAGCAAGAAACCTGATATCTCGTATTTCAGGGTGTTTGGATGCAGATGCTTCATCCACAAAAATGGAAAAACATATTTAAGAGCCTTCGATGTAAAATCTTATGCAGGTAATTTCTGGGATATTCAGCTGTAAGCCGAGCATATCGAGTTTCCAATCACATGACACTTACAGTTGAAAAATCTGCTCATGTGGTGTTTGATGAAACCAAATTTTGATCAACTTCAGCTTCGAAGTTAAAAGATCTGTGTACTCGTATGGATTCTACCAACCTTGATGAATCAAGCAATGAGGAGGCACAAAATATATGTCAAGAGGATGAGCAGCATGCTCCAGATATGCCTATTACAAACGCAGATATTCAAGATGTTGAGTGAGCCGGTCCGGATTGCAATCAAGCTGGTGGCGAATGTGAGCAGATTGATGAACCAAACATAACAAGTGGTAATCAAGGCAATCCATCTGGGACACAGGGGGACTAGAACGAACCATCTACCTCACATGGACTAGGTCTTCGATGGAATAAAAATCATCCGCCCGAGCTGGTCATCGGTAATACTACTGCACTTGTTAGGACACGAGGCCATATTATAAACAAATAATTCAATTTTGCTTTCATATCACACATTGAACCTAAGAAAGTAGAAGAAGCCTTAACTGACCCAAGTGGGATAGACGCTATGCAAGAAGAATCAATCAATTTGAATGTTGTAAAGTATGACATCTAGTTCCAAGACCTAATGCTTAGAACTAAATGGGTCTTTAGAAATAAATTAGATGAGAATGGAAATGTAGTTCGAAATAAGGCTAGGCTGGTAGCGCAAGGATATAGGCAAGAAAAAGGCATAGACTTCGAAGAATCCTTCGCATCTGTAGCTAGACTTGAGGCTATTAGAATATTTCTTGCATATTCATCATTCAAGAACTTCAAAGTTTATCAGATGGATGTCAAATGTGCATTCTTAAATGACATCTTGATCGAGGAAGTGTATGTTACACAACCTTCTGGATTCGTAGATCATACCAGACCAGAGTATGTATACAAGCTTAATAAAGCATTGTATGGCCTGAACAAGCTCCAAGATCTTGGTATGATACTCTGTCTAAGTTTCTGATAGATCATGATTTCGTTATTGGATGTTGACAAGAAACTGTTTAAGTTCGTGAAGAATGATCATGTCTTGCTCGTACAGATTTATGTTGATGATATTATCTTTGGATCTACTAATTTCAAGCTTTGCGACAAGTTCTCCAAGCTTATGCAGGATAAATTCGAAATGAGCATGATAGGAGAGCTGAAATTTTTCCTCGGATTACAAGTAAAGCAGCTTGAGGATGGAATATTCATCAATCAAGCGAAGTACACCAAAGAACTTCTCAAAAAGTTCGATATGGAAAAATGCTCGGTAGCTGCTACTCCGATGAGTGCCTTCATGAAGCTAGAAAAAGACGAAGCTGGAACTATCGTTGAGGTAACCATGTACCATGGAATGATTGGTTCGCTTTTATACCTCACAGCAAGCAAACTACATCATGTTTTCGGTCTGTATGTGTGCCATGTTTTAATCTTATCCAAAAAAATCACATTACATGATGGTAAACGTATTATTAAATACTTGAAGGCATGCAAAACGTGGGTCTCTGGTATCCCAAAGCCTCAAGTTTAAATTTAATTGGCTATAGTGATGCAGACTATGCAGGATGTAAGATTGATCGGAGAAGAACCAGTGAGATTGTCAATTTCTAGGTGATAGATTAATATCGTGGTTTAGCAAGAAACAGAAATCGATAGCCACATCCACCGCTGAGGCAGAGTACCTAGTAGCTGGAAGCTGTTGCGCTCAAATGCTATGGATTCAACAACAGCTCCATGACTATGGCGTCGTGCACAAGAAGCACCCATATTTTGTGACAACACTAGTGCGATCGCGATCGCTCAAAACCCTGTACTGCATTCCAGAACCAAGAACATCAACATACACCATCATTTCATTCGAGACCACGTGCTCAAGAAAGACGTTCGAGTGGAGCATGTTTCAACTGATCAACAAGTAGCTGATATCTTCACCAAGCCTCTATCGGACGCTAAGTTTTCTTACTTTAGAAACATCTTAGGTCTCCTGGATATGTCGTTATTGTGTTCTGCATGCATAAATTCAGGGGGAACAATATAAGTCAAACAGATAACTAAACGATCCGCTGGTTGTCTTCGAGCTAGTTAGTACCTTGATGGTCTGGTCCAGCTTGGGGCATATACAGTGAGATATTATCATGGGGTTTGACTTATTTATTTTGGTACTGGTAATAAAATCGAACGGTCGAGATTGGGTTACTTCTGAAACGTTTTTAAATTGTATGGTCATCTTTCTGAAATTTCAAATGTCTTTTAAATATGATTATGACACGTGTCCAGCAAAAAACCCTTCTCTCTCCACGATCATACATAAACTGTTTACTTTACTTTTTACAGTACGCTTTCAAAAATTTTCACGCAATCTTTCTCTCTTGCAATGTATGGTCATCTTTCTGAAATTTCAAATGTCTTTTAAATATGATTATGACACGTGTCCAGCAAAAAACCCTTCTCTCTCCACGATCATACATAAACTGTTTACTTTACTTTTTACAGTACGCTTTCAAAAATTTTCACGCAATCTTTCTCTCTTGCAACTAAATCTACTGCATTCTTCGTTCAATCACTCACTTATTCCAAATTCCCAATCCCGTATTATCAAAAATGGCCGCATCTTTTTTTGTTAACACTCTACAGGTTGATTTCGAGTCTGTGCTCTCTATGGAGCACTCTGGCATGGTGGGAATGTTAAAAACTTTGGAAAATACTGGAATCAAATGGTTTCTGAATGCAACTGGTTAAGTGTGTGAAGCAGCTGTTGGTGAGTTCTTCACTAACGCGAAAGTGATAGCGGGAACGATTGTAAGTTTTGTCGCAAAGAGAAAACTGGCACTGTCGAAAGAAGTTTGTGCTGAAGTTTTTGGGTTGCCAACCGAGGGAATTGTTGGGCTTTTGGATATTCCGAAGTAAACAATGATTGAAATGAGAGGACGATTCTCTGGTTCCGATGTGTTGTTCCGTGCACCCAGTAAAAAGAAGGAAATGAATATGGAGTTTCGCCTATTGCACGACATTGTGGGGAAGGCGCTGTGTGCGAAGGCTGGGTCCTTCGACATGGTCACCAATGAGAAGTTTGACCTAATGGTGGCCATCTCCGCCGGTTTAACGGTGGACACAGATTCTTTTCAATACTTTACTTGCTATGGTGAACAATCCCTCTAGGCAGTCACAAGGTTATGCTGTGCAAATTAGTGTTCTCTTGGGAAATCTGGTGAAGGCTGATTTGGGGGAATCAGTCAAGCTCCACCCACAGAAAATTCTAATTGGTAAATCTGTGGCCACTTATGTTAAGAAAAATGTGAAAGTAACTCCGGCTGGTGAGTCCAGCAAACAAACTGAGGATACAGCAATTAATACTGAGGGTGGTGAGTCGCATATAGCCCAGCCAGTGGGACAAGAAATGATGGGTGTACAGAAGAAGAAGGCAATGTGTAAAACGAAGAAGGAAGAAACAACGGAGGTGGATAATAAAAAGAAGAAGATGGTGAAGAAGATGTTAACAAGCCAAATCGTGGAGGCTAGGAGCAAAGATGCTCCAGCGGATTCATCGTCTCAGCATAGCTCAGACTTGGATTCGTGCCAGCAGGGTGGGCAAAAGAAACGAGGTGGCACCAAGCGCAAGCAGGTGGTTGAGTCATCGGACTCAGAGTCCACTGTATCTCTACCGATTAAGGATTTGTGAAGAAGCAGAGGACACAGAGGAAAAAGAAGCAAAATAAATTGAGTGGTGACAAGGTTGATTCCCAGTCTGGTCCGATACCAGCCATACCCGCTGATGTTGAAGGGGTCTCTACAGCTGGTGGACCCGAAATCGACACATACACACGCACTGGTGAATCATACATTGCTACTGGCCCAGAAAGGCATGAAAGGATAGGTTCAAAACAAGATGAACAGGTGGTTGGTGATGATTACAATGATGATAGGCAAGAAGCGAATCTGGGGTGTGACACCCGAACGGACCAAGACGGTTCCGATGAAAATGTGTCTAATGCTGCTCAGCGAGAGCAAAAACATCTATTGCGGATGGTCTCGCTTGTCCTCAAGGAGAAACTATAGAAATCGAGGACTGGGTGGATAAGTGTGAACGACTTGAACAGGATGAGAGCAATACTCAAATTGAGAAGGAGGCTGCTACCCTTGAAAAGGCTATTGTAGTGCGGTATGGTCCTGAGCAACCAGTTCAGCAGACCATGACTTATACTGGGAAAGGTATCTTTGCACCCATACAGATCCGTGTAATCAAATGGGCAACGCAATTTTTTCCAAAGATCGATCCATTAGCAAAAGACAAAGGGATGCTGGAAGTCGTTGCCAGGCCTAACCCAGTAGAGGAGCACTGTCAATTAGTGCTCAACACTGCATGGGAAGTTATATCCAGTACTATGGCTAATTTTGATGACTGGATGCACTTCCACACCGTGGTAAGACTCAGAGATGTTTCCTCTTTTGAGGACCTGACAAAAACTGAAGACCAATTTATGTTGCTGGCTGAGACAGAGCAAGTGGATGAACTGCTGCAGCAAAGGTCGATGTTGATGTACAAGCTGTATGAGCTGGAAGTCCAGAAGCTGGTTGATGAGCATCTGGAAAACTTCAAACTAGATGTACCTTCTGTCAACCATGATTATCTGTCTATTCGATTTCTCAACAAGGAGCTCAAAGAAATAACAAGGCAACACAGGGATCAGCGTGTGCTAGCTGGTTTACGCATTGCAGCTCCTGAAGCCTCTTTTGCAGGAGATGTTGCCAAACTAGCCATTCCTCAGCTCTCCTTGTCTGACGTTGTGACGTCCCAATCCTCATGGGGTCACGAATGAATAATAAAAAAAAGAAGGGCTGAATGGAAGATGTCATAAGCTGTATCCCTTATGACTAAAATAAAAATTCGAAACGCAAACAACAAAATGGCGCCAAGTACTGAGACAGCTGAAACAATTTCTCATTATCAGATGTCAAAATGCAAAGTGCGATAATACAACCTCTGAAATTCTATATGAATTTACTATTGTTGTATTGGATCTAATACAGACTTAACAAAAGATCAAAAACAACAACTACTGCTACGGAAACACCGGCCTTAGATAAACACAATCACCACAGCTGGTTCAACTACTGCCTCCCGCCTGCCCCAGCTCTGCTCCACCTGCACCATTTTAAAGCTAATGAGCCTAGGGGCTCAACAAGCAAAACTGAGAGTAACAAGGCACAAAATATGCTGGCGTAATACATGTATCAACGTAGTTTGAAAAGAAGGCATATAACATCATAACATTCTATTCTGGGAATAAAATTCAAATCCCAGCGTTAACATTTTCGTTAGATTTATGGCTCAGAAGCTCTACTTAGGTCCATGGTGCACCTGATCAAGTGACTACTGATATCAGCCTTAGCATTTAGCTCGTGGTGAAGGGGCAACTGACATCTGGACAGCTGCTCACCCCTCCATGGTTTTAAAGATGAAATTCACCAGAAGAACTTTCCTGAACATGGAATCACTTAAACCCGACTGCTCAGCATTTTATTTTAAAACAACATCATCTTCTTTATCGAAGCACTCTGTAAAAGCTTTGAA